>RJVU01075378.1:1479944-1517050 GCA_003731715.1 Anabarilius grahami
ATATATGTGTATATATATATATATATATATATAAAAAAACTAATACAAATGACAAAAGCTCAAAACAAAATTACTAAACATTACACTATAATATGTTGGCCCATCACAACTAAAATCACTTGCTAGGTTTTGAGTCACTGTGAGTGAGTGAAACATCCTCTACGTTCTTGCCTGCCTGCATTCTGGGTGTATGGGGAGGACGTGCAAGATGGCACGCTTACCATTTACCATACTTTACGGCGAAAAGGGAGATGTTATGTAAAACGATCTTTATCATAAAAATGATTTACTAATGACAAATGAGGTGACGATGAGCCGTATATTTATATTCTATGTGTTGTCATTGGTTTCAGACACACAAAATGCAATTTACCAGTCATATTTCCAGAGAGGATATAGTGATCTAAACAGACACACACACAGACACACACACTGCCGTCTCCCTGTTCAAATCAAATACACAGAAGTGGCTTTTGGGAAGGGTGTGGGTGTTTCATGTTTATAACGGGAATTGTAATTGTACTTTGCGTGCTTGTAAGGTTACTGATGTTTATATGTAGGTGTGTGTAGCGGCTTCCCAAAAAGCGCCTGTGTGTATGAGAGCGCTACCGTAAAAGACACAGATTTCCATGACTGTATGGGGTGTGTGTACTGTACATTCCGGCTGTATTGTTTTAGTTCATTTTAGCAACAGATGAAATGCAGAGGAGAGGAAAGGAGCTTGAGCTGAGTGATCTATTGATGCCTATCTTTAACAATCACATTCTCAAGAACTGTGACGTATCCCTGTTGGGTTTGTGACACGTACTGTCAGAATTGTGTAGCATTTCACCTTTTGAAGGTTAGTTCAAAAAGTGACTATTCGGTCATTAGATATACACCTTCTTATAATTTTACATCTGTACTTTCTTTCTATACAAATAAAGGTTGTGAAGCTCCAAAAACAATTAAAAGGCACCTTAAAAGTATGATGATAAATTATTTTCCTTACGACTTGTGTGCTATATTCCTGTAATACACAAATATATTCAATATGGCATATCAAGATACATAATATGTGCAAGTCATTTCACCACGCCATGTGTGAATGAGGAGGCAAGATTTAAGAATTACGACAGAAAGGAAATCTAAGTACATTTCAGGCTGTTTCTCACACAGAGCTATTATATGACTTCAAAAGACTTGTCACATGTCACATGCTCCGCTTTTATTATACTTTTTGGTGCTTTTTGTCTTATTTGGAGATTGACAACCTCTGGTGACTTCATGTTTTTACTGTATGGGAAAGAGCAAGTGTGAATACAGTAAAATATAACAAAAAATTTGACCAAAGCTGCTCTCTAGATAAATGATCAATAAAATAACTAAGAATAAAAAGCAGAAATATCAGCACAACCTCATACATTCATGTAGTTCATATGTATATATTCTACATATGCAAAAATGAATTATATGAATGTATGATGTGTATATATACAGTTCCATTGGTAATACGTCAGTATAGGGAACACATATTTACTATTAACTAGAAATTTTCCCTCAATCAACTCCTAATTTACTGCTTATTAATAGTTAGTAAGGTAGTTTTTGTAGCATTTCAATTTAGGTATTGGCAGGATTAAGGGATGTAGAATATGGTCATGCAGAATAAGGCATTAATATTTGCTTTTTAAGTACTAATAAACAACCAATATACTAGTTATATGCAAACTAATAATCAACTAGTTAAAAGAGAGAATTGGACCTTTACCGTTCCATTTAAAATTGGATTTTTTAAATGTTTTTTAAAGAAGTCTAAAAAATACAGTAAAAACAGTAATATTGTTAAAATCATTACAATTAAAATAACTAACTAACTTTAACTAAAAGCTATATTGTAAAATGTAATTTATTCCTGTGATTAAAGCTGAATTTTCAGCATCATTACTCCAGTCTTCAGTGTCACATGATCCTTCAGAAATCATTCTAATATGATGATTTGGTACAATTATTATTATCAACAATATTTTTTAACATTATTATTATTATGTTGAAAACAGTTGTGATGCGTAATATTTTTGTGGAAACCGTGACACATTTTTTAAAAACTACGTGCATGATTAAGGGATAGTTTACCCGAAAATCGAAAATGTTGTTTCAAATGTGAAGGTGAGTAAATAATGATAGGGTTTTTATTTTCGGGTGAACTATCCCTTAATCATGCAAATAGTTTCTGTGCATGCAGTAACATTAATTAGCCTCATGTTATCATAATTCAAGTGTCAGTCTGGAATCAGGGGGTCACCGCAGAGTGTGTGTGTGCGTCTCCATTCATTTCCTCTCATTCAGACTGTCCTTGACTCTGCTCACTGATCTCACACACACACACACACAGTCAATCCCAGAAAAACCCTTTTGTGTGTTGAATGGCTTTATTACTTCAATAATATTATATCAGTCCCGCTCAGGGTGAAATGTGAAATTTTAATAATATAATTAATATACCTCTGTATTATACACATATATGGGTACCACAGGCACAGGTTAACAAATATTGTGTCTACTGTATACTGAACTGATATAGTTCCAGTTTATCATAAAATTATGATCAGATTCAGATCATCTTCTCCTTAATGGTTACAATGCAGAGTTTCCTCATTGGTGTCTTGTAGATTATATAATATCAGATGAATTGTCACATGGAGATGAATGAACAGGCAGAAGTCACTAAAATAATTTTGGTACCAAATGCCCAGACCTGCACAGAATCTGCTCCACCAGATTTCCTTCTCGTCCCCTCGCATATTAGATTGAATATTTAGAAATAATTTGATAATAATATCAGCTCTGTTTAACACATTTTACAATGATTGGGTGTCATATCTCCTCACAGTAAAGAAAAGATTATATTTTGCTTAAACAAAATGAAGCAATTAAGCAAATTTAAGCAAAATGACCCCCCGAAAAGCTGAAATTCAAATAGTCCTAAAATAGACTTAATTTTCTTTATGCAAGATATATATTTTTATTTTAAAGTAAAATGTGATCTGGAAATGGACATAATATAGGTGTGAAATTCATCTATTTAAATCCATTCTGCAGATTTTTCCTCTTAAATTAGCACAGAAAATAAAAGTGTATAAAAGTGCAGATTCCATGCCGGCCTGTAAATGACTAAATTCAATTGACATGGGAGCAATATTCAATGCCTAGACTTCTTTTGAAATCTGATGCTCCGTGTTTCATAGAATTATAATAGATACATGTGCATACGAACGTGCTTCTACTTTCTCATAAGTGCACTTATGAACATAAACGTGTCAAGATCCAGCTTGATCTTTATCTGTCGGTTGTATTCTTCACAATCCATAGTCCTGCTTCTGTTTAAAAGGAATTTTGAAAGTCTTCCATTCAGTCCGAAGCCAGTCACTTTTTGCAGTCACATGATCACTGCCCTTGTCCTTAAAGGGACAGTTGACTCAAAAATGAAAATTTGCTGTTAATTTACTCACCCTCAGGCCATCCAAGATGTCTTTTTTCTTCAGTAGAACATTAGAGAAGATATTTAGCGTAAACCGTGGTCCTTGGTGATTTGTACAATGCAAGTCTGTGGTTATCACTTTGGGAGTCAAAAAAACACATACAGACAAAACAATATGTCATAATGCGTGGACGTGCTCAGGACCGTTTACTGAGGCTCTGGATTACAGATAATAATGTTCCGTTTCTTGCACAGACCGATCGTTTCACTTCATAAGACCTTAATGTATCGTCAGGAGCTGTATATGATTTTTGGACTCCCAAAGTGATGGTAGCGATTGACTTGCATTATACAAATCCTCAAAGACCACGGTTTCTGCTAAAAACTTCTTTTCTATTCTACTGAAGAAAAAAGACCATCTACATCTTGGATGGTCTGAGGGTGAGCAAATTAACAGCAAATTTTCATTTTTGGGTGAACTATCCCTTTAGGCAGGAGATCAATTTCACATAAAGTTTCTGAAATCCTCTCCATAGGCTTTTGTGTCCGTCCCATCTAAATATCCATCATGTGTTTTGTCTCAGGTGAGATGTGTCTTTGTGTGTCAGCACGGTGACTCTACGTAGTCATTGTCTAGGCGTGGCCTGAAGGGTGTGGTCAAAGATCGACTGATGACAATGACAGGCGGTGACAGACAGTCGTCACGCCGATGCAGAATATTCCAGATTAACATGGCAGCCGCCAGCGTGGCGAACAAGCATGCAGCGATGTTTACGTAGCAAGAGTAGGACAGGTGAGTGTAGGGGCCAATCCTGTAGAATGTCACGAGACCGATCACCAGCACAAAACCTGCAGAGACAGAGAGACAGGACAGTATTAGCCAAAGCATCATTCTTTAAGGTAAATTTATGGTTGATTCTTCAATTAGGGGAACTTTCTGTCCCCAAGGATGATTTATTAGAAGATATATATATATTTTTTTTATAATAATAAAAATTGATTTATAATAAAAAGAATCAGACATAACATTATTTTGATAGATTTAGCTCTTTTTTAATGTGTAATGCAAAAGAACTTTTAAAATACAAAATAAATTTTATTTAATATCATTAAAATATCAGTCGATTTGTGCCAGTTATCACCATTAAATTTCAATAGGTTATAAAGAGTAAAACAAATCAAATCCTATCTAAATTTGGCTTTTATTGAAATTAAGGGTGATGAATGTCATACTTTCCCCATTCAAAATCATCTTTTTGACATCATATGTTGAAATCATACCTTTTCCTAGTTTATATGGGTATTGAAATGTTGAATTTGCCTGAATTTTTCTATTTTAAGTTTGTCCCCCACCCACACTTTAATTTTTAAAATTTGGGAAATTTGCACTTTTATAAATTGATCTTCTTAAGGTTTGTTTTCTTAATGCATGTTATTATGAACAGATGTTTTGTGCATNTTTTGTGCATTTTCTATATATATATATATATATATATATAATTATTTTGACATAGTCTTTAATCAAAATGTATTGTTTTTCTTGTGATATGCTCACTTGACGACCATTTATATATCACTTTACGCATTTTTATCTGCCTTCATTTAGGTATGTAATGCTTAGTTTTCACAATTCTACTACTACCAATGGAAAAAAATCAAGTTTTGCCTTGCCTTGAAATAGCTGTTTCATTCGGGAAAAATGTCACAACACTGACAATGCTGACTTTAACCAACTGTTTTTTTGGGAGGTTTTTTGAGTTGATTAGGTATTCATCATGTACAGTATAAAGATGACCAAGCATTTTAAAGCATAATTGAGTTTTTCTAAAGAAGTTTGTTTGGTTGTGATGGAAATGAGAAATGACATGAGAGCACAGATTTTTTTGAGCTGCACATTTTTGCTTTTAAAAGCTTTGCTAAAAAGTTTAGAAGCTGTTTCTCTGTAGATTATATTGTAAGTGCGTTATTTTAAACACCATTTGTATTTGTTTTTTTTACAAACTGAATAATTTTCTTTGGTATTAGACGGCATGTCACATAGCTGACCATAGAGCCTGAACCTGAAACATTCCTTTAATTCATCACAACCATAATAATAGTTCAATCTCCTTTCCTTTTGACTGATTTGAGTTGATTTTGGCTGGTATTGACTAATAGGAGTAGTACGTCTCCAACTTCCTGTAAAAACTCCGAGCACGTGTTATTAATAACTGTGGCCTAAAACACAACAGTAGATTCCCAGAAATACAGAATGCAGAGGATGTGAGAAGAATTCAGTGCAGGAGAGCAGTGAAATGGAAATAGTTACAGGATTCAGATCATGTTACACGCGTATGTTTTATTTAGGCAGAAACAAGAGCGAGCGAGTCATTTGTTCTTTCTGTTTTTATTCTGAATGCAGCTTTTTTTGGCCCGATGTCATACCTTTTCCTTCCTTTTCTCCTCTATCCTTCCATTCTTCCTTCCTTCCCTCCGTTTCATTCAGTTTCATCTGACGATTCTTACTCACACATGAGAACTAGAACATGATGTACAATTACAGGCTCGATTAAATTTATTCAGGAACAGATGTTTTTCTCTCTTTGCTTTACACATTGCCCTCTCATCACTTTCTTTCTCATTGACTATTTATTCTTGATCGATTTTGTTCAGACAGACAGTAGAAATTTGTTTTTATTTTTGGTATATCAAAAAAAAACAAAAAAAACTTTCAGATCTATTTAGTTGTTTGTAGTCTGTAGTCTAAAAAAACACACATGAAAAACATGACGTTTACAGACCTGATCCAAATCACATCCATATATCCACCTTAGTCCAATTTTAGAAATGTGTTTCGGTCAGATAATATTTCAAGTAGAGTGCAGTCATATAAACAGCTGTCTGAATCCACTCATTTACACTCATGTGGCATTCAGTGTGTATTTAAAGTTGAATTGGTGAACAGGTGTGCGGTTTCAGTTGCAGTGTGTAATTGGAGACTCTGACACTTATCTAATTATCTAATTCACTTAATTAGTTCAACACTGTGGTGAGATGTCATGATTGATAGACTAGAGCAGAGGTGAAATTTTCTTTCATAACTATAATGTAGATATACCAATCAGTGTCTGAACAAATGGATTTAATTCTGTCCTGTAGATTACACTACTTATAAATCTGTTTATGGAGCTTTTTAGATGGATGCGAGGCTTTTTAGGTCGGGTAGAATCTGCGATCTCTGACCCAATTCGTTTGCTGGCTTCCATGGCTTCAATCCCCTTTGTTTCCCGCTAACTGGCTACCCGGGTGTTGAAATATTTGGTAAATTGGCAGTGGGCAGACAGTCACACAGACCAAAACAAAAACAGAAATTCTGACATGGAACGCACATTTCAGAGTAGAATAACTGGCTGTATAGAATTGTTTTTCGGAGAAACAAGTATGTGAACTTAGCATATTTCCTAAATAACTGCAGACATATTATAGTATTTTTATGCTTTACTACAATCAAAAAATTACATATAGTTTCTTTAAAGCTGCGACAGTTGAGTGCATGATGTGTCCAATATTCCACATTTTGTTTTTCAGATTAATTAAGTGCATTTTCCATGTATTTGAAGTGTATTTTTCCTATTTGGAATTTTCAGTGCGAACACACAAAATGGCATAGAATAGTGCATAAGTACATGAATTGGGACGCACCTATTGCCATGGTTGCTTGGGTATTCTGGGTGGTTGCTGATTGTACTGATGATATTTAGGCCCTGTTTCCACCTGGTTTTAAGATGTGTATTGGTCGATCGGATCACAAGTGGACGACGCTAAATACAGGTGTAAACGGGATGTAAAACGTTTTGGGCTTGTCCACTTTCAACCACTTCCAGAGGTTGTCAAAAACACATTCAGCCGGATTGCTTTCGAAACGAAGTGGAAATGCTCATGTGGGCGAATGTGTTCGAACAGCCAATAAAGACCGCCTACTGACACGCTAGCCAGACGGGATTTAAACTTTGTCGGCTGAAGACCCAAGTTTGGTTTGAAGACGAGAAACATCCACTTGTGATCCGATCGACCAAAACTCATCTTAATGCCAGGTGGAAACAGGGCCTTAGTCAGTAATTAGCTGCGTCTGAAATCGCGTACTGTTGAGTAGGTACTACATTTGAATTTAGATTTACTTCACGACTTTTGAAAAAGGACGTTCTATATAGTACGAATGCATATGAATGAATTCGGACGTACTATTTTTATTTTTAAGCTTTCCCTCTCATTAACACAAAGATAAGGACACAAGAAACTAGCCTTGAACAATCATCATTGTGCCCTTGAGCAACTGTCTTGGGAAAAGTCCCTGTTCAGTGGCACCGTTGTGTGAATGTCTAGTCAGTACACTTAAACTATGCAAATTGCCTTTGCATGTGCTGCATGTTATAGAAGCAAAGTCTGATATACGTATGTTTGTTTATAAAGACTTGATGGTGATTGGGTTTCCCCGTTTACATCAGGGGAGCAGTTTGTACTTGTTTATAATTTATATGGCAGTATGAGGACATAATTGTTTTCATTTTGGTCAGACATAGTCTGTCCCTTGAGATTATGTAAACAGACGCAGTATTGCAGGGACAGTTAATCAGGACACTTGTTTCCTCCACCCAAAACACACACACACACTTTGGGATATTCTAGACCTGTCCTGATGAAACGTGCTCCTCCGTGGCATCACATACGTCCACTTTTCTTTCTTCTGTATCGGTGTGTGCTTCTTAAAATATCATCAATTCCCGTTCAAGTCCATGTCTAATAACTCTGACACTCGGCCGCCCCACTTCTTACTGTCACACACCCCCTCCCCGTCTTTCCTCTGGAGCTCTGGGTTTGCATAACAGGTAGTTACAGACACTTCCTCGTCCTGAGCAGGGATATCCTGGCGCCTGACTGTCGCCCTCTGGAGCTGTGCGGCAGCCGCTGGTGCTCTGGACCCCGTTTAGCTAAATATAACTATTGTCACACATACACGGGTAGTACGCACTATTAGCTGTACTGATATACTAAACTAGTAGCAGACCACCATCGTAGCACAACATCACAAAAGCCAGACCATGGAGCCACAGGCATCTTTGATGAAACTTGAAAAGGACTTTTTCTAAAACACAGGATATGTACAGGGTAGCTATAAAAAATGACCTGAGGTTAAGAAAACAGCTGGTGCGATCAAAGAATTCCTATTAACTACATTTTTACTTTTATGAATAAAACATGAGTGGTGCTGGTGCCTGTGTGAAAGTTGGTGCCATAATGCTGTTTTGGGTGGTTGATAGGGTGTTCTAGGTTGGTGGTTGGGGTTAGGTAACCACCTAGGGTGTTCTGGGTTGGTTGTTGGGATTAGGGTTAGGTAACCACATAGGGTGTTCTAGGTGGTTAGTAAGATGTTGCTAGGGTGTTCTAGGTTGTTGCTAGGGTGTTATGGGCAGTTGGCATGTGGTTGGTAGGGTGTTTTAGGTGGTTGGAGGGTGTTTTTGGGCAGTTGCTACTTTATTCTAAGTGGTTGCACTTGCTAGGGTGTTCAGGGTGGTTACTATGGAGTTGCTGGGGTGTTCTGAGCAGTTGCTAGGGTGTTGCTAGACTGTTCGTGGTGTTTTGTAATGTTCTATTATTTATTTATAAAATACGCCATGTTGGGTGATTTAAGTGTTACTAGGGCATTGTCAGGTGGATGCTAGGGTTTTCTCGGTGGTTGCTTGGGTGTTGCTAGGGGTTGCTCAGTCACTCCTACTAGCCACTTTGGCAGATTGAATTTTATATATAACATATACATTTTTTTTATTGTAGTCTTTTAAAAAGGCATCTGAAATAATAAACTCAGTGCAGTGTAGTGTTGTTAAAAATATAAATTTTTCCGATACGTATCGATACTGAAATATCTGAAACGCTTCCAATACTTATTTACCGCAGAAAAGATACACGATACCAGCTGTGCTTTCTCGCTCTCTCATCTCTCTGACAGCGAGTTGACACACAGACCCACCTCCCCTCACTCACTCGTTTCATTTGCTGCGGATGAATATTTTCGACGTTTGAATTTTCGACGTGGTATTGCACATCCTAGTACTAAATTGAGTTCTTTTTCACTGCTTATTTCACTTAAACAGTCATATACTCAGAAAATAATGTCAAAATGGCAGTCTTGTCGAGTATTCACATAAACACAGTAAGTTATGTTTTAAGTGAATGTAAACAGTTGAGAAAGAAAACGCATGTTTAACAGTATAATGGATCCGTGCATCAGGTCTTAAAGTGACAGCAGCCTAATATACCTGCTGCCGAATTATGAGATAATATTAAAAATATCTATATGGCAGTTTTTCCCCATGGTAAAAGTTTCTAGTAACTTTGGAAACCCACTAGCCACAGGGTCTGGAGAGCAAAAAAGTAAATGTCAAGCCCTGACAGTCAGCATTTAAATATCCATGTAGGTGAAAGGATGCACAAACCATTTAAAGTGCACACCCAATTAAACGAGATAACATCACAGCCAGCACACTTTCATGGGACATCAGCTGCAAGTTTTGAAGACACAGGCCTGCGTACGTCCCCAATGGGAGTTCATTTAATTTGTCAGCGGGCCTCTGGCCAGGACCCTGTTGTTTCCTGTTGAATTGTGTGTAGTCTCGCTGCGCTCAGGCTGCTGTGCTTTGTTGATGTTTGTTCTGTTATAGATCCTCAAAGCTCCATCTTTCCTTTCCCAAAATGCAGAACAACAAACACAGGACAATAGAGACCATATCTCTAAGGACAGACGGGTTAGATATTGAAGAATTAATGTGTTATTTGAGGGTGGGTGTGTTTTATTTCTGTCAGGCATATTGAAGCTCCTCAAAGGGGCTTTTAGTGTTTGTTATTGACTGTACAAACAGGCTTGAACACTCACTGGCTAACTGGAACAGGGCAGCGATGGCCTCCTCCCACCACTGAGAATCCTGGGTAATGTGGCTTATCTCCAATAACCCAAACAGGAAGATTAGCTGACCCACAGTCAGAGCCACTGTAGCCATCAGGTTACATGCCCGCATCATGTCAAACTGAACTGTAAACAGGAAAAAATAAATATTAATGCTCAAATGCTTTTTAATTGATTCAAGCCAACATATGCATGCACTGAAAAAACTTTCACTCAGAAATTGCTAGTCGCAAGAAATAAGTACAAAGAACTGACAATAACGCATTGAATTAAACATGAAATTTTGAAATGTAAAGACTAAAATAGTATTTTCTTGTAAAATGTACTCCAATATTCTGTTTTATTTACAACTTTAAATAAGTTTTACAGTGTGAATGAGCGGATGAGTATTTGTGTGTGTGTGTGTGTGTGTGTATGTGTAGGTAGAACATCTGAATCATTGTAAGGAAGATCCAGCTGCAGATGTGCATAAGACCCAACTTTGCCAATGTGGGTGTCACTTCCTGAAAGCCACAATCCTTCACTGTGTCCATCCGTTTCCTATTTCTAAATCAGGATAGATGGACAGACGTGCCAGGCTGCATGCTACAGGCCCGCAAATCTCTGCTTGGTTGTTCTTCCAGTGATAGTTGCCATGGTTTAATACTAGCCAGACATCTAAAGAGCTCTAGACATCTACTTCGTTTGAGGAGGATTCTAGAGCTCAGATTTAAAGAAAGCTGCATTTTAAATAAGTTTTATATAAAGTTTTAAGACATCCATTTCATATGTAAGTGGTTAATACACTCATTTTTATTCATTTATTTAATTATTTATTTTATTGTGGTTTTTGAAAANAAAAGTTTAAAGATATATATATATATATATATACTGCCTGGCCAAAAAAAGTCACTGTTTGGATTTAAATAGGCAAATACTTAAGAGTCTATGACTGGATCATTATTGCTGTGATTGTTATTTTCTAGAATGTTATGTTTGGCAGCAGTTCTTCTAGTTGATGGAGTGTTTAGCTTTTTATTTCTTAAACAACCATGTAGGAAGACACATCATGGCCATATTCCAGGATGAAAAAAACAAGATTCATCAGGCCCAAATTGTGAAAGAATGGTTGCATAAAGAATCATTTTCACTCATGAATTGGCACCTCTGAGTCCAGACCTTAAAGGGTTAGTTCACCCAAAAATGAAAATAATGTTTATTACTCACCCTCATGTCGTTCCACACCCGTAAGACCTTCGTTCATCTTCAGAACACAAATTAGGATATTTTTGATGAAATCCGATGGCTCAGTGAGGCCAGCAAAGTCACTGAACCTCTCAAGATCCAGAAAAGTAACTAAAGATATATTTAAAACAGTTCATGTGACTACAGTGGTTCAACCTTAGTATTATAAAGCGATGAGAATACTTTTTGTGCGCCAAAAACCCCCCAAAATAACGACTTTCCAACAATATCTAGTGATGGCCGATTTCAAAACACTGCTTCAAAGCTTCACGAATCTTTTGTTTCGAATCAGACTGTGATAATCACGTGACTTTGGCGCTCCGAACCACTGATTCGAAACAAAAGATTTGTGAAGCTTTGAAGCAGTGTTTTGAAATTGGCCATCACTAGATATTGTTGAGAAGTTGTTATTTCATTTTTTTGGCACACAAAAAGTATTCTCGTCCCTTTTGTAATATTAAGGTTGAACCACTGAACTCACATGAACTGTTTTAAATACGTCTTTAGGAGCTTTCTGGATCTTTTGAGGTTCAGTAGAGTCCTCACTGAGCCATCGGATTTCATCAAAAATATCTTAATTTGTGTTCTAAAGATGAACGAAGGTTACGGGTGTAAAATGACATGAGGGTGAGTAATAAATTACATAATTTTCATTTTTGTGTGAACTTACCCTTTAAATTCATTGAAAGATGTGCTGGAGGAGACTTGGACTCTTGCATTGTCAATAGATGTTCTTGAGCAAAAATTGATGCACCTGTTGATGGAAATAACATCACTACATTTATTTCCATCAAGAGGTGCATCACTTTTTCGTCAAGATCTTGTATTGACAATTGACATAGAGTTTTTTGGGGGGGCGGGGTTACACTCTCAATAATTATTTACTGAACGTTATTTAAAGGCCCTTTAAAGGTTATTTTAAGTGCCTTGGAATGTGCAGCATTATTCAATGTGTTGATGCAATTTCCTCTGAAACAGGAAGACCGGCTGGGAGACATGGAACAGCTCCTCCCCCTTTTTAAAATAGCCAATAGTATTTCGTTTATATCACAGCTCGGCTAGAGCTGTTGAGCTCGGTAAAGCCTCAGTTTCCTTCTAATCTTCCTTTCTCCTCCTAATCTCCTCCATATCGCTTTAAAATATCATTCTGTGTAGAATTCAAATGTATCCGATGCGTTTTGTGGTCTGCGGCGATTCACACATATGATCCGCACTGTGCTATCGTGTCTCTGGACCGGAGCAGACTGTGAGTGTGCTGCGCCGGTTCGCATGACACTAATGTGAAACCAGGCTTCATTCATCTCAATGGAAAAAATATTTACACTGTCTTAATCATTCCCTATCCCCTATATAGTGCACTATGTGCCATTCACCATGTAGCAAATAGTAAATGTGCGAACAAGTGACCGATTTTAGCCACAACTTCAGCGGGACGCTTTAGATTCTGGAGAGCATTTGATTGGACAGAAAATCTGATGAGAAGCTGAAGTGCGGCGTGATGTCATCAAAATCGTTGATCAGAAGTGAGAGACTGTAAGTTTTGAACACTTATATCTTCTAAATACGAATTTTGTCAATGTTTTGGAGCACACTACCTTATAGTTAAGAGTAAGGCTTACATATTCATACCTAAAGCCAAAAAACGGATTTCATGGCGACTTTCACATTCTATGAAACATTATATTAGCAAATCCTAAGTTGATGTTTACTGAAATATGAAATATATTTATGAAACGTATACATTAATGACATTTTGTATATATTTGAATGTATTCATAAATTATCTATTAAACATTATGTACTAGTTAGTCACATTTTAAGTGTTCTTTTTTCAGTTCTTTCAACAAGACATTAATATTGTATCATGCTTGGCACTGAAATGATATATAAATAAAATATATTGATTGATGTTTAGTAACATTTCTAATTGAATGTACATGATCCGTTAAAAATTATAATATTAATATAAACATTTTTTAATAGAAGTGTCATCTTTTTCTGTTAAGTTTAGTAACATAAAGAGTATAAGTGCATTAAAAAGTGCATAAATCTGTTCATTTGCTGCAGAGGTTGTATTAACATTTATTCCCTTACACACAGTTGCATACGCTCTAGCTGTAACATGTAGACTCACGTTTGACAGTGCTGCGTGACTCCTGGTACCCCGCAAGCTCCGATCCCCAGCTGAGTCTCTGGCAGGGTGTGGGCTCGTGAGTGTGCGTGTCCTCGTGCGCACATGCTCTCCAGAGCCCGACACTTCGCCTCCGTCCGTCCTCCAGCACCTGTAGCACCCAATTGGAGCTGAATGTCGCCACGTTGTTGAGCACCAGAGAAAGCAGGGCCACCGCCGCCGCCACCACCACCAGCCTGCGCACGGCCATACGCCTCTCAAATACCTGAAACGTCCACGGGTACACGTGCACGCTAAACGCTGAGCGGCATGAACGCTGTAAGAGGTTAGCTAGAGGACATCGCCACTCATTCTTGTGTCTTGAGGGTCGTTGGGGCGACGGGAGTCTCTAGCCCTCTTCCTCAGAGTCAGGGGCCACTGCTGCTCGTAGGGCTGGACGCTGGACCTCCAAGGCCATCACATAAACCAGCACGCTTTCTTTAAATCGCTCCTTAAGTGTCGTCCTTTCTCTGTCTGCGGCTCTGAGGTCTCGCTGCCTGTCTGTTCCTCCCCTTTTCTCCTGCAGATGTGTGCTGGGACGTTTTTTCTCCTCGTCTCCCTGCTGGGAACGCTGAGGAATGTCTGCGTGATGCGGTCTCTGTGCTTTTTTGTTCTTTCCCACACTCTTTCTCACTCGTTTATCTCAGATTACTCGTCCTAACTAGTTTCCCATGTTCACGTGCGGGCGTGTGTGTTTTATCCCTGAAAAGCTCAGAAGAACTGGGAGGGTAAGGGAGTACTTGGGAATATATCTCTCTCTCTCTTTCTCTCTGTGACAAACACGTTACTCCAGCTACAGGATGTGTTTCCTGGAAGGAAAACAGACAGAACAGAATGCAACACCGTCCTCTTTCTCTCTTTGACTCAGTGAGCTGGTTATTAATGGAGCAGGAAATGAAATACCATGTATTTAGTGGAATTTACCTGTTGCACTAAGAATTAAAGTTCAGTTTGTGTATCATCCTGTAGTGTTTGAGCTCTAGACATGAATGATTCCTCAAATCGTGTGTTGTTGAGGAGAACTGTTCTGTTTTAGTGATCAAATGAGCCATTTTCGCTTGCTGGACCATAAAACAAGTGAAAAAAATCCTACATTGAAAAAGACACACACCCAGAACAATGTAAAAATGTACTTTATTTCCACGTTTTTATTCAATAAAAGGGAGAATCATAAATCATTCTGGTTGGATTTGCTTCTCTTTATACTTTTCTGTTGTTTCTTGCTCAGTTCTGGGCCCCAATAGATTCAGGGAATTTCCTGTTGCTTAGCTCTAATAAACAGCCCACATCTGTATCTACTAAAGCTGAACAGAGCAAAAAAGACGAGAGAACAGGGGGATTTTGGACAAATAAAGACCAGATGGGACTGGATGAAAAAAGGAGGGAGGGCACAAAGGGCCAAACGAGTGGGAGAGAGGGAATGTGGGAGAGAGAGTGTTGGGTGTTGATGGGGTCATTCCATGCATAGCTGGAACGGTTCGCTCATGAGGTGGAACGAAAGGAGAAACGGCAGAAACACTCAAAGTGCAGCTGCTGAGTGCTGAGAGAAAAAAGACTACGAATATCATCTTTAACACATCCTCACACCCTTTTACGACAGATTTGATGCTTCATGTTGTGTTTCAGTGCATGTATCCACACTTTAAAACACTGCAGATCTTAAAAGTGACAAGGAAAATGTCATCTGAATATTTGCCAATAAAACCAGATTTTATCACGTTCATTTATTCATGATCTACACCAAAGACTTTAGGTATACAAAGACTATAAATATATACATATTACTACGAATGGGAGAAAGTGCAACGTGCAATATGGCATTCTTACATTCTTCATGCAAGTTTTCAAAGCCGGGGGCTTCAGTAATGTTGTGTATGTTGTAATTTTGTAATCTTTGGCATCTGAAGAGAACTGAGGTTTTTGTGTTTTTGATTAAAGGATTAGTTCATTTCAGAATTTAAATTTCCTGATAATTTACTCACCCCCATGTCATCCAAGGTGTTCATGTCTTTCTTTCTTCAGTTGAAAAGAAATTATGGTTTTTGAGGAAAACATTCCTGGATTTTTCTACGTATAGTGGACTTTAGCAGGGACCAATGGGTTGAAGGTCCAAATGTCAGTTTCAGTGCAGCTTCAAAGAGCTCTACATGATCCCAGATGAGGAATAAGGGTCTTATCTATTGGAATGATCGGTTATTTTCTAAAAAAAAACAACCAATTATATACTTTTAAACAAATGCTCGTCTTGCACTGCTCTGCGATGTGCCGCGCATTACGTAATCACGTTGGAAAGGTCAAACGTGACGTAGGTGGAAGTACCGCGGTAAGGCGAAAAACTCCATCTAATTTTCTCCTTCAACTTCAAAATCGCCCGACATCGTTGTTTTACCTTTTTTTTTGTAAAGGCCTTTGACTTACTGTAGTCTTTGCAAGTTCGTTTTGTCACGTGTGACCTTTCCAACGTGGTTACGTAATGCGTGGCACATCGCAGAGCCGTGCAAGACGAGCATTTGTGGTTAAAAAGTAAATTTTTTTTTTTTTTGAAAATGACCAATCGTTTCGCTAGATAAGACTCTTATTCCTCGTTTGGGATCATGTAGAACCCTTTGAAGCTGCACTGAAACTGTAATTTGGACCTTCAACCCGTTGGTAGCCGTTGTAGTCCACTATATGGAGAAAAATCCTGGAATGTTTTCCTCAAAAACCTTAATTTCTTTTCGACTGAAGAAAGACATGAACATCTTGGATGACATGGGGGTGAATAAATTATCTTGAAATTTTAATTCTGAAGTGAACTAATCCTTTAATTCCTTTAGCTCCAAACAGTAGAGAATGTCAATAGCAATGCCAAGGTCATGGGTTCGATTCCCAGGGAATGCATGAACTTATTAAATGTATACCTTCAATGCAATGTCACTTTGGATAAAAGCATCTGCCAAACGCATACATGTTAATGTAAAATGTGTGCATGTTGTGTGTGTATATGATTGCATCTATAGTGAGGCGGTGTGGGAGAACATGGCGCGGATGTGTGTGAAGAGTCGTCGTCTGGACGTGGCGCGCGTGTGTCTGGGGAACATGGGTAACGCACGGGCTGCTCGTGCTCTTAGGGATGCTGAAAAAGAGCCGGAGTTGGAGGCACAGGTGGCCGTACTGGCTACACAGCTGGGCATGCTGGTAAGACACACGCAAATTGACATAGCTTGACAAAAATGACCTCTTTTGCTAACCTAATATTCCAGTTTTCATTGTGCACATTCATCAGTATGCATTATTACTATCAAAGAAAGGAAAGTTTGTTAACATAATCTTGTATCTAATATCTAATAACTTTCTCCACCTCTGAAACAACTTTTCTGCTGATTTATGTAGTGTATGTTTCACTCTGAGGTTAGGGTCACATTATGGAAGCTGAATACATTGCAAATGACGTTTCAAGTTGTTTAAATCACACAAGCACAAACACAACGTTATCTAAATAAACCTAATGCACTTGGAGCCTCTCTGTCTCATTCAGTACAATAACAAGAACTAAACATTTGGATTTAAACATTTGGGTTTATCGCAGCATCTCTGTTTTTTCGCAGGAGGATGCAGAGCGTTTGTATAAGTCATGCGGAAGGTTTGATCTATTGAATAAGTTTTATCAGGCGGCAGGTCAGTGGCAGCAGGCGGTAGAGACGGCAGAAACGAATGACCGCATTCACCTCCGAACCACATACTACAGCTATGCCAAACACCTGGAGGCCATGGGAGACAAGAACCTGGCGCTGGTGTAGTGAGTGTCACGTTCACACACAATCACTGCTGAGATGCACACTGAGGTCACAAAGGTCACACAAAGTGATTTGATTTCTCCCCTGATTTTTGTGCAAAATTAATATTTTGTAACGTCTTTATAAATTAGAAAGCCATGGGACACCATAAGCTACCATTCAAAAAATATTTTTTAATGTTTTTGAAAGAAGCCTCGTGTATGGAAGCTTGTTTCCGCCATGAAATAAAAAAATAAAAAAGGTAATTGTGACTTTGTATCTCACAATTCTGACTTTTTTTTTCAGAATTGCAAGATATAAGCTCACAATTGCAAGTTATAAAGTGAGAATTGCGTGATATAATGTCAGAATTGCATAATATAGTCAGAATTGCGTGTTATAGTCAGAATTGTGTGATATAAAGTCAGAATTTCATAATATAAAGTCAGAATTATGAGTTATAAAGTCAGAATTGCATAATATAGTCAGAATTGCGTGTTATAGTCAGAATTGTGTGATATAAAGTCAGAATTTCATAATATAAAGTTAGAATTGCGAGTTTTAAAGTCAGAATTATGAGTTATAAAGTCAGGATTGCGAGTTATAAAGTCAGAATTGTGAGTTACAAAGTGAGAATTGTCAGAAATTCTGAGGGAAAAAGTCAGAATTGTGAGATAAAAAGTCTTATAAAAAAAATTACATTTAAAACAATTGTTTTTTATATTTTTATTTAGTGGCGGAAACAAGCTTCCATACTTATGCTCACCAGAAATACAGTAAAAACAGTAATGAAATATTTTACTATTTAAAATAACTGTTTTCTATTTTAATATATTGAAATATGTAATTTATTCCTGTGATCAAAGCTGAATTTTCAGCATCATTACTCCAGTCTTCAGTGTCACATGATCCTTCAGAAATCATTCTAATATGCGGATTTGCTGCTCAGATAGATAAAAAAAGTAAAAATCTGTTTGTGATACTTTTATCTTTCCCATTTAATAGTTTTGAGAAGTCAGACACACATCGCTTTGAAGTTCCGAGAATGCTGATGGAGGACAATGTTTCATTGGAGATCTACATCAATAAAATGAAAGACAAGTGAGTTAGTACGCTGAGATGATTCATGATTATGGCCCTTGTGGTCTGACATGGCTTTGATATTCCCACTGTCTGTTGTCTGGTGTGTGATTGGTCAGGGATCTGTATAAGTGGTGGGGTCATTATCTGGAGAGCCAATCAGACATGGAGGCTGCACTGCATTACTACGCCTTCGCTCAGGACTACCTGTCTCAAGTGCGCGTGCACTGTTATCTAGGAAACATTCAGAAGGTATGTTTAATGAGTTTGATTTAAATTTCCATTTGTGAAGTGACATGTGGCCAAGTATGGTGACCCATACTCGGAATTTGTGCTCTGCATTTAACCCATCCAAGTGCACACACACAGCAGTGAACACACACACCGTGAACACACACCCGGAGCAGTGGGCAGCCATTGCTGCGGCGCCCGGGGAGCAGTTGGGGGTACGGTGCCTTGCTCAAGGGTCTCACCTCAGTCGTGGTATTGAGGGTGGGGAGAGCGCTGGACATTCACTCCCCTCACCGACAATCCCTGCCGGACCTGAGACTCGAACCCATGACCTTTGGGTTACAAGTCCGACTCTCTATCCATTAGGCCACGACTGCCCACGACTGCCCTTTTATTTTTGTGTATAAATAAAATCCAGATGTATTGAATGCTTCATGTTGATCTGTATATATTCCTCAGGCGAGTGAGATAGCCAATGAGACAGGCAACAGAGCAGCATCTTATCATGTTGCACGGCAGTACGAGGGACAGGATGAAATCAGCCAGTCCGTGCACTTCTACACACGAGCACAAGCCTATAACAACGCCATCCGACTGTGTAAAGAGAATAACTTGGACGAGCAGCTCATGAATCTGGCGCTGCTTAGCAATCCAGAAGACATGATGGACACGGCCATTTATTATGAAGAGAAAGGAACGCACATGGACCGAGCTGTTATGCTTTATCATAAGGTACTTCCAAACATTCTCACTTTAGATTCAGATGTGTTTTGTCAAACTTTACCACTAGGTGGTGCTGATTGCTTATATAACACATGTCCATTTCACCTTTCCAGGCAGGTCATGTCTCTAAGGCTTTAGAACTGGCTTTTGCCACAGAGCAATTTGGAGCTCTGCAGCTGATCGCAGAGGACCTGAATGAGACCAGCGATCCCGCCTTACTAGCACGTTGCTCAGATTTCTTCATAAAACATGCTCAGTACCAGAAAGCTGTGGAATTGCTGGTGGCTGCCAAAAAGGTGAACACATACCACACAATGTCATGCATTCAATCAGTTAATATTCATAACATTTATGGATGCAAACCGAACCCTTTTTAATTGTAGGAATCACAGCAGAGTGTTTTGTAACTGTATGAATATGAATTTGTGCGTTTAGTACCATGAGGCGCTCCAGTTGTGTTTGGACCAGAGTTTGACCATCACAGAAGATCTGGCTGAAAGTCTGACGGTGCCAAAAGACTCGACCCATCTGTCTGAGGCCGGGCGAAAGGAGCTGCTGGAGAAAATCGCAGACTGCTGCATGCGGCAGGGCAACTACCACCTAGCGACTAAGAAATACACACAAGCTGGAAACAAGACCAAGGTTAGACTTCTGCTCAGTTCAGTCATTAATGATTGCAGTAGATCAAACATCTTTTATTTTGCCCTTGCAGAAAGATTTCACGTGACATGACTCTCTGGAATACTTGATTCTGATTGGTCAATCACTGCATATTTTTATATAATGATGATAAATAATAGAATTGACCTTTATCCCATCAATTTCCTACACTATGCTAGTTTCATGTTTCTCATATTATTTCATTTCTACCTAATCACTTAAATGAAAATAATTTCAGTTCAAATTAACCTTATAAAACCTACTGTATGATATTCGATACATGAATTTCTAAGGCCTCTAAAAAGATACGTCTACATTAATCCGGAGACATTTGAACACTACTAGTTTTCCACACTAAGCATTTCAAGCATTTTCCAAAAGTTGCTCATCCACACTGAAACGTCTGAAAACGCTTAAATCACCAAACTGCACATGTGTAAAACATACTAAAAGCTCACGAGATGATGCAGAGAGAGCAGATATAATTAAGTTCTCATGCTGTACTTCTGGCACGATCACTATTGCGTCCAGGTCACGCTCAAATTCGGGTTTAAAACGCAACTGTCATCATATTTTGCCATGCAGGATAGCAAATGTGAGTAAATTCTCTGTCATCTTTGCAGGAATGTAATACGAAGATTCTACAAAGGAGCATTTATCTTGAGCAACACTGTTAATGTAAAAAGCAGGCACAACAATGCCAGTATAACTATAGATATCGATGGGTACAATATGCGTCACATGACTAAACATCGTTTTCAAATTCCTCCGTTTTCACCATTCACACTACAACGTGAAAACGTGTTTTCAAATTTTCCACTTTGGAGAGTGTTTTCAAAAAGCTCAGTTTTCCTTGACAAAAACGCCATCTCAGTGTGGACGGAAGGCAAAAACTGAGACAAAAAGATGTTTTTAAGCGAAAACGTGTTAGTGTGGACAAGGCTTAAATTATCAAAATGATACAACTTTGTTGTAGAAAAAGCTGTTGCACACAATCTACTACTTTTGAGGAATGTTTATTATCTCTCAATCATCAGCTATTTATTTCTTGTTTACATCTATATCCATTTATATCTCATTTTTATTTCATGTCCATTTATGGGTCAAAGACGAAAAAGGGTTTTCAAGCATCAAAACAATAAGTGTAATACAGCTTTGAATTGTTTTTGTTGTTTTTCAATACATCATAATGGGTCCTGATTAATTTGTTTGTTTTTTTCTGAGCAAAAATTAAATATCATAAATTTATACCATTATTTACAGAAGACTAAATGTCACTAAAATGTCATTCAGTGTAACAATCTTGTCAGGAATATTTACAACAAAAAATCTGTTTATGCCATATTAAAGACTATTTACTTTTACCCCAAATGCTAATTACTTGTAATTTTACATTTTTAAACTTTCCTAGGTTTTGCCCATTTGTCAGCAAGAAATTTCTACTTGTTTAAAATGCAATAAAATGTATTATGCTCACTTATTCTTTTATATATTTTAATATGTACAGGTCAGAATAAGTATGTTGTTCCAATTTTACATAAATATAAGTGTTACACTGAATGACAATGGAAAAATTTTTTCACCCACATTTTGACATTTTATTCTCCCAAAACGTATTTGAAACCTTAAAAATAGATGTTTTACTGGCATTTAATGTGCTTTCTATGTATATAAAATCATATTTGTAAATTTCTATTGATGCAGACATCTAAATGTCTTTGACCCTTATATCTTCTCTCAGCCTGAAATACCTCTTCTAAAATCAAAGATATCAAGCTTTTCTTGTCTGTTCCTGTTCTTGTCTTTGACAGGCGATGCGAGCGCTGTTGAAATCCGGCGATACAGAGAAAATCGTGTTTTTCGCAGGTGTTTCCAGACAGAAGGAAATTTACATAATGGCAGCCAACTACCTGCAGTCTCTGGACTGGAGGAACGACCCGGAGATCATGAAGAACATCATCAGCTTCTACACAAAAGGACGCGCTCTCGACCTGCTCGCTGGCTTCTATGAGGCCTGTGCTGAGGTACTGAGAGCATGTGTCCAGCAGAACTGACAAAGCTATAATCAATATCTCAATTATTCTTAAAAGCAGTGATGACTTATTTGTGGTGTTTGTTCACAGGTGGAAATTGACGATTATCAGAATTACGAGAAGGCGTATGGAGCTCTGACGGAGGCATGCAAGTGTCTGAATAAAGCAAAGGGTCGCAGTGAAGACGAGGCTGACAGCAGATTCCTCATTCTGACACACAGACTCGGACTTATCAAGAGGTTCATTCAGGCACGAAGGTATCGATGAAATACTAGCATTTTATTTGCGCATTCTGTCAACACCTGTGCATGCATTTCTAAATGTATTAATGTGTGTTTCAAGGATGTATGAAGAGGATCCAGTAGAATCTGTGCGTATGTGTGAGTCTCTGCTGGAAGAGAAGGATCTGGACCCTGCGGTGCGTGTTGGAGATGTGTATGGGTTCCTGGTGGAACACTACTGTCATAATGGCAACTTCCAGCAGGTATCTAAATATTGGCATGGCATGTTGTGTTTTGGGGGCTTTTGCTGTGGTCCTAATCCAAGTGCGATTGTTCCCGGCACCCCAGCAACATTTGTTTGGAATTAAAGGGATAGTTCACCCAAAAATGAAAATTTGATGTTTATCTGCTTTACCCCCTGGGCATCCAAGATGTAGGTGACTTTGTTTCTTCAGTAGAACACAAATGATGATTTTTAACTCCAACCGTTGCCGTCTGTCAGTCGTATAATGCATGTCAATGGGAACTTCGTCTATAAGAGTAAAAAAAAAAGCACAGACAAATCCAAATTTAACCCTGCGGCACGTGACGACACATTGAT
This sequence comes from Anabarilius grahami, assembly GCA_003731715.1. Classification (NCBI taxonomy): domain Eukaryota; kingdom Metazoa; phylum Chordata; class Actinopteri; order Cypriniformes; family Xenocyprididae; genus Anabarilius; species Anabarilius grahami. Next base: position 1,503,040 of record RJVU01075378.1, read on the forward strand.
GTCCTAAGACTCTAAATGATCGGTTTGTGCAAGAAACCGAACAGTATTTATATCATTTTTTACCTCTAATACACCATTATGTCCAACTGCCCTGCGCATCCGGTTAGTGAGGTCAGAAAACACACTCTGATGACGGAAGTGATCTTTCGCGCTTTGCTTCAATGAGTGCGAGACGTCACTTCCGTTGTCAGAGCGCGTTCAGACCTCACTAACCGGATGCTAGGACATAGTGGTGTATTAGAGGTAAAAAATGATATAAATACTGTTCGGTTTCTCGCACAAACCAATCGTTTCGTATCTTAGGACATCAATGTGTCGTCACGAGCCGAAGGGTTTAATTTGGATTTGTCTGTGCATGTTTTTTTTACTCTTATAGATTGTGTTACCGTTTACACCCATTACTCGGCTGACGGACTGCGACGGTTGAAGTTAAAAATCATAATTTGTGTTCTACTGAAGAAACTAAGTCCCCTACATCTTGGATGCGCTGGGGGTAAGCAGATAAACATCAAACTTTCATTTTTGGGTGAACTATCCCTTTAAATGACGGCAGTATATTTTCATTTTCGTTGAACAATCTCTTTAACATTCATTTCCAGTTATATAATTTGGTGTTTTTCTATGTGTATTATTAGGCTTGGAGTAAAATAGAGGAATTGAGATCAACACGTCCCAACATAAACGTGAGCTTATATGTGAGTCAGACCAGTCTGGAGGCTCTACAAAACGCTGCTGGAATCCGCCTGGTCTACAAAAATGCAAATTCCCATGCTGCCGAAGATGATGAAGAGGTGGAGGAAGATGAGAACATCAATCATTGAGAGAACGACTTGCTTAGAATTGTGGTCCTCAAGATATCACATACATTTCTTAATGCATAAAAAACCACACGACTACCCTACAGAAGTCTGCCTGAGTCTTAGTTTGCTGCCCCATTTTCTTTTTAAAAACGTGCCATATTTCTATGGGACTGCCAGTAAATGGGACATCTTTGATAGGTGATGAGTGATTTTTGTTAAAGCCTCATTGCAGGTTGCCTTAGGTAGAGTAGCTTGTGTGCGAATGCCCAGAATGCACTTATGTATGTGATGATGTGTGTGGTCTTTTGAACAAGAATCCAGCGGGACCACTATATTTTAGTTATTTTGTACAATTTACAAATTATTTAATGACCAGATTTGTTCTGCTATCTTTGTATCATATATCTTGTATACATTTTAATAAATTTTCTACGTTTACTTTATCATATTGCTTTTTGAGTGAATTTCGATACATCTCTCAAAGTCAAATGTACTTGTAGTTTATCAGTTTTGTGGGAAATATAGGTGTTGCATCAGTTGAAGATATCGAGTAGTTGTCGAAGTTAGTGTGTACACACATAGACATATAAAATACTATTTTCGTGTTATTTTATGTATTTTATATGTCTGTACACACGCTGCCTTGCTCTTGATCGTCGCTGATTGGCCCATCTTCCCGCCATTTACAATATGAACTACGAACAGATAACGGTCGAACAGTTTTAACGTCCAGTATTCGCTCTCAGGTTCTCTGAGATTGAACGGCAACGGTCGTGGTCGTATCTCATTTTTTCCAAATCCTATCCTGATTGGTTCTAAACATTTCTTCCGAATCATATATAATTGAAATTATATATGATTCGGAAGTGTTGAAAAGTCCGGCTGTAGCGATTGCAAGTCCGATTCTTTTCAGCGAGTCGGTTCTTTCGAACATTTTTAAAAAGTGATTCAGTTATTCCTTTGCGCTATTTTTTCGAATATGTTTTATTAATAATGGGCTTTATTGTAATTTCAGTTCAGTTCAACCTAATTTGAACATTCGTTTTCGATTTTGAATTTCTAGTTTTAATAAATGTGTTAAAATTAAACTGTATCTAACCATAAAACTGGACAAAGATGTTTACCGTTTACCAAATTTGATTTAAATGAATCTGTTCAGTTAATGGATTCAACGAGTCAATACCAAAAAACAAGTTCCTGTATCAGCCATTGATCAAGATTCATCTGAACAATAGCTGTCAAACTAAACAATTTATCTTATGGATTTACAACCCTTTACCATTGTAAAGGACAATTAAGCTTTCACAAGAGTCATTGATTCATCTTACATTTCCCAAACAGAATGAACAATTCAGCAAAACTGTTTCCACAACAAACAGAGCCGATAGTAAATGTAAGTATTGAGTCTGATTTAATGATAGATGCAGCACAACTTATGCCACAATGTTTTATTACTGTGTTTACTATTTTTAATTCATATTAAATCTACTTTTTTGTAAATTTTTACATGTTTATGGAAGGATATTAATTGAAACAAACGCGAGTTTGAATCACTTAGGAACTCTGATGATTCAACTGAATTACCAGAAAGAATCATTTAATGTGATTCATCCGTTAGATGGAGCTCCCTTTCACAGTTTGTTGTTTTTCTGTGAGAGTGAAGATCATTATAAACGCCCATGGAGACTGTTTATAGAAACCAGACATAACACACCTCTGACAGCTGCAGAACATGGACTCGACGAGTAAACAGAGCTCAATTAACGAACTTCAGGAGCAAATTCGCTCTCTGACTGACGAAAATGTAAGATATTTTCTTGTAATATAAAGGGTTTCATGCTTAATTGGGTTGTAACATTATAGTGTTACTACTATCCTACTACTTTTATCAAGCAAGTTGGTCAAAAGTGACAGTAAAGACCTTTTTAAGGTTACAGAATATTTTTATTTCAAATAAATGCTGTTCTTTCAACATTGATAATCAGAAATGTTTCTTGAGCAGCCAATCAGAATGATTTCTGAAGGATCATGTGACACTGAAGACTGAAAATTCAGCTTAGCATCACAGGAACAAATTACACTTTAAAATATTTTACAATTGAAATAATATTTCATAATATGACTATTTTAGTGTCTTTTTTGATCAAATAAATGCAGCCTTGGTGCATAAGAGACTAATCTTAAAAATCTTACTGACCCCAAATTGTAATGGTACTTTATGGTCTGTAAAGGTTGAAACCTCGAACCATAACATGCCGAATGTTGGTTATAGTGTTAACTGCATTGATTTATATACAGGTACAGCTGCGGGAACGAAATGAAGTTCTGTTTGGTAAGCTTGACTCGGCCCAGAACAAACTGGGCCTGCAGGCTGCATCAAAGAGCGACCTGTCAGTCAAACTGGTCCAGTGTGAGGAAGACAAACTGAATGTAAGAACTGAAACATGCCTGGAAATATGGCATCTGCCTGATGTCTGCTTATAAAAATGCTGCGCTATTTCATATGTATGTGTTTCAGATCTCAAAAGACCTGGTTGATGTGCAGATTGAGGCCAATAAAATGAGAGAGAGGTATGAAGCGGAGATCTTTGAACTGAAAAACATGGTAAGTGCAGTACACACTGATGATTAATGGGCTGCTAAAGTAGTCAAGTCATCTTTATTTACATAGCGCTTTATACAACACAGATTGTTTTAAAGGGTTAGTTCACCCAAAAATGAAAATTCTGTCATTTATTACTCACCCTCATGTCATTCCACACCCGTAAGACCTTCATTCATCTTCGGAACGCAAATTAAGATATTTTTAGTTGAAATCCGATGGCTCTGTGAGGCCTTCAGCAATGACATTCTCTCTCTCAAGATCCATTACTGTACTAAAAACATATTTAAATCAGTTCACGTGAGTACAGTGGCTCAATATTAATATTATAAAGCGATGAGAATATTTTTGGTGCGCCAGAAAAACAAAAAAACGACTTATTTAGTGATGGCCGATTTCAAAACACTGCTTCATGAAGCTTCGGAGCGTTATGAATCAGTGTGTCGAATCAGCGGTTCGGAGCGCCAAAGTCACGAGATTTCAGCAGTTTGGCCGTTTGACACGCGATCCGAAACATGATTCGACACAAAAGATTCATAACGCTCCGAAGCTTCATGAAGCAGTGTTTTGAAATCGGCCATCACTAAATAAGTCGTTATTTTGTTTTTTTGGTGCACCAAAAATATTCTCGTTGCTTTATAATATTAATATTGAACCACTGTACTCACGTGAACTGATTTAAATATGTTTAGTACATTAATGGATCTTGAGAGAGGAAATGTCATTGCTGGCTATGCAGGCCTCACGGAGCCATCGGATTTCAACAAAAATATCTTAATTTGTGTTCCGAAGATTAACGAAGGACTTACGGGTGTAGAACGGCATGAGGGTGAGTAATTAATGACATTATTTTCATTTTTGGGTGAACTAACCCTTTAAAGCAACTTCACAGTAATAACATAATCAATGCTGCAAACTTCATCAAATATGAGACAAATTCAGCTGTAAAGCAGCTCTACATTTATATTTCATGCTCTCTTTCCCAGGTTTTATCTCAGAAGGGAACTGCCTCATCTCTTCAGACAGAGCGTGACCGGCTCAGACAGGAAGTGTCAGCAGCATTGGCCCGTTTAGAAGTCATTGAGCGAAATGAGCGTGACCTGGCCGAAGAGTACTCAGTGCTAAAGAGCAACTTCCTGTCGTTGAGCAGCGCTTATGAAAGAGAACGCACGCACTCTGAAGAGCTCAGCGCTGAGCTGCTCGCCCTCGCGCACACACACGACACGCTCCTGCTGGAGAGAGAGCGGACGCACAGACATACGCTGGAGGTGGAGAGGGTTCGAGCGCTCATCAGCAGGGCGTCGCTGAACAGAGTCAGGGTGAGAGACGTGCTCATCCTTATCAAACACTTCCTTTAGCAAAGTATGTTTCTTTAGAGGGCGTTGAATTCAGTTGAATTCAAAAGGCCACATACATATTGAAGCTCAAACAGGTACACGCTGCAGTTTAAAGGGTTAGTTCTCCCAAAAAATGAAAATTCTGTCATTTATTACTCACCCTCATGTCGTTCCAAATCCGTAAGACCTTCGTTCAGCTTCGGAACACAAATGAAGATCTTTTTAATGAAATCTGAGAGATTTCTGTCCCTCACTAGAACTTTCAAGCCCCAGAAAGGTAGTAAAGATTAATATTTTGTAAATAAAGTGGTAAATTATGTTTCTTTGCTCAAACAAAGCACTCACGTCACTTCATAAAATTGAGTTGAAACCACTGGAGTCACATGGATTACTTTAATAATGTCTTTACTACCTTTACTGAAAGTGTCAGTTACATAGCTGTCAATGGAGGGACAGAAATCTCTCAGATTTCATCAAAAATATCTTCATTTGTGCTCCGAAGATGAACAAAAGTTTTACGGGTTTGGAATGACATGAGGGTGAGTAATTAATGACAGAATTTTCATTTTTGGGTGAACTAACCCTTTAATACTTACATTTACAGTTGATCTGTGATCTGAACACACACCGAATTATGAACAATAATAATAGTGATGCATTGTTTTATAAGATCCCACTAATCACTGAAAGGGGAACAACAATAATTCCTAATGAACTCAAAGGGTTAGTCATTTATTACTCACCCTCATGCCATTTCACACCCGTAAGACCTTCGTTCATCTTCAGAACACAAATTAAAATATTTTAGTTGAAATCCGATGGCTCCGTGAGGCCTGCATAGCCAGCAATGACATTCTCTCTCTCAAGATCCATTAATGTACTAAAAACATATTTAAATCAGTTCATGTGAGTACAGTGGTTCAATATTAATATTATAAAGCGACCAGAATATTTTTGGTGCACCAAAAAAACAAAATAACGACTTATATAGTAATGGCTGATCTCAAAACACTGCTTCATGAAGCTTCGGATTATTATGAATCTTGTGTCGAATCATGATTCGGATCGCGTGTCAAACCACCAAACTGCTGAAATCACGTGACTTTGGCGCTCCGAACCGCTGATTCATAATGCTCCGAAGCTTCCTGAAGCAGTGTTTTGAAATAACACTGGTGAGTAATAAATTACATTATTTTCATTTTTGGGGTGAACTAACCCTTTAAAGAAGTTAGATATTTAAATACTCTGATTTTGATGTTTGTTTTAACAGCCAGAGGAGTTTGAACAGCGCAAGAGCCCACTGGAAAGAAACGTACGAAAATCATATTATTTATTTTCAATTGAATTTGAATAGCACTTTTCACAATTCACATTGTTTAAAAGCAGCTTTACAGAAAATCATGATGTTAATGTTTATAATATCTTAATACCTTCATGCCTTATAGCTGCATTTTGCAGATTAGAGCTGTGCAATAATATAGTTTACATTTTGCAATGATATAAACAGTGGATATTTGCTATATAGCTTATATCGCTTAACGTGATTATAATGTATGTATGCAAATAAAGTTGTATGTACTATATATCCAACTTTAAGTTTATTGCTGGGTGACTACATAGTTTATATTTTGTGAAATTATAAATATTCATGCATCTGATATTTGCTATATAGAATATATTGCTTTATATGAGTGTACTGTATGAATGCAGGTAAAGTTGTATGTAATATACTGTATATCCATATATCGCTGGGCATTATAGTTTGCATTTTGCAACATATTTCAAGTATAACATTTCTTGTTGTTGTAATATGCCTATAGATTAGATTAGATTAGAGTTGACTGTTTTTCCAGCCATTTACAGGTATATACTAGAGGTGCAGTGCAGTTTACAAACATTGCAATAACATTATAAGGACACACGGGGGTAATACAATTACTTTACCGTACACAATACACTGTGAACAATATACTTAAATACCAACAATTAAGTACCGAATGGCATTGCACAATCTTTGTGTGTTGGCCCCTGTTCTACGGTACCTCTTGTGGGAAGGGAGAATATTTATGATATTTCTGTAATATGGTGGTGATTTTATACACGTGTGATGTTTTTCAATTGCAGGGAGCGCAGAATAACCTGAGAGATGAGCTAGAAAATCTGAGAAAAAGCTACGAGGGGCACCAACGACAACTAGAGGAGAAAGTGTGAGACACTTGATTACATCTGCTCAGAGTTTGACCTACAAGCCCCATCTTGAATTACTAAACACAAGTGGGCGGCACTAAATACACACGAAAACAGGATACAAAATGTTTTGTGATCACTGAAACCACATTTGGATGTAGTCAGAAATATATGTGACCACATAGACGTGTACACTTGAAGAAACCTGCCTGCAAAGCTACAGTACTGTGGAAAGTTTTAGGCACTTGCGTAAAAATGCTGTAAAGTGAGGATGCTTTCAAAAATAATGGCATAAATAGATTTTATGTATCAATTAAAGGATTAGTTCACTTTAGAATTAAAATTTCCTGATAATTTACTCACCCCAGTGTCACCCAAGATGTCTTTCTTTCTTCAGTCGAAAAGAAATGAAGGTTTTTGAGGAAAACAGGATTTTTCTCCATATAGTGGACTTCACTGGGGTTCAACGGGTTGAAGGTCCAAATGTCAGTTTCAGTGCAGCTTCAAAGAGCTCTACATGATCCCAGACGAGGAATAAGGGTCTTATCTAGCGAAACGATCTGTCATTTTCTAAAAAAAAAAAAAATCTTATATACTTTTTAACCACAAATGCTCATCTTGCACTGCTCTGCGATGCGCTACGCATTACGTAATCACGTTGGAAAGGTCACGCATGACGTAGGCGGAAGTACAGAGCAAGTGTTTACATAATGGGCAGTCGTGGCCTAATGGATAGAGAGTCGGACTTGTAACCCAAAGGTCATGGGTTCGAGTCTCAGGTCCGGCAGGGATTGTCGGTGAGGGGAGTGAATGTCCAGCGCTCTCCCCACCCTCAATACCACGACTGAGGTGAGACCCTTGAGCAAGGCACCGTACCCCCAACTGCTCCCCGGGCGCCGCAGCAATGGCTGCCCACTGCTCCGGGTGTGTGTTCACGGTGTGTGTGTTCACTGCTGTGTGTGTGCACTTGGATGGGTTAAATGCAGAGCACAAATTCCGAGTATGGGTCACCATACTTGGCCACATGTCACTTCACTTCACTTCACATAATGTGTGCCGCAGAGCAGTGCAAGATGAGCATTTGTGGTTAAAAAGTATATCTTTTTTTTTTTGTTAAGAAAATGACGATCGTTTCTCTAGATAAGACTCTTATTCCTCGTCTGGGATCATGTAGAGCTCTTTGAAGCTGCACTGAAACTGACATTTGGACCTTCAACCTGTTGAACCCCAGTGAAGTCAACTATATGGAGAAAAATCCTGTTTTCCTCAAAAACCTTCATTTCTTTTCGAATGAAGAAAGAAAGACATAAACATCTTGGATGACATGGGGGTGAGTAAATTATCAGGAAATTTTTATTCTCAAGTGAACTAATAAACTAACTTGGTGACCACCCTGTGCTTTTGTCCAGGTACACTTGTGCATTGTTTTTCAGGTAGCTGTGCAGGTCGGTTTCTTCAAGCATCTTGGAGATGTTTTCACAGTTCTTCTGGATTTAGTTTGTCTCAGTTTCATCTGATTCTTCATGTAATCACAGACAGATTTGATGATGGTGAGATCAGATCTCCGTGTAACTGATGTTTCCTACTGACACACTACCGCAAAAGATATAAATAACTGTTTTATAACCTTTTTGGTGAAAATACTAATGTGCCTAAGACTTGCACAGTACTATATAAATAAAGCTAATTTAATTTTCATAAATACTATAATATCATATAAATAATACTAGTATGTAGTCACAAAATCATAGATCCTCTCCTCGAAATCTGATCTCAAATGATCACAGGAGTCGTGTGTTAATCGTGCGTCTATCTCACCTGACCACCTGTGATCGGATTGGCCAGTACGGGTGTTGTGTAAACAGAGTCATTGCCACACTCAGACAAGGGTACAATGGTGTCTGCTTAAAGTTTGACCTTGTGAAACCAAACTCTGTGCACCTGCTACATTACGAGTGATGTGGTGGAGCTTTTATCTTTATGAGTGGAAAATCTTTGATACATGTGCTCACTCGTTTAACCATGGGACGTGGGCGGTGAAGGTTAGCTGAAGTGTGTATGTGTTGTCTTTCATAGTGTGGCCATGGGGAGGGAACAACAGGAGAATAAGAGAGCCATTCAGAACACCCGACACGAGCTATCCCAGCAGTCTGCAGTGAGTACATTATCAGTCGCTCACACACACAAGATGCTGTATGTGTTTTTTGATTTTTGATTTGTTCCTGTCTACATGCAGACACTGATTATATCTCAACACCAGCTGAAGGAGGCCGAGACTGAGGTCTCTAAACTACAAAATCATCTGAAGGAACTCAACAGAGAGTACAGGGCCCGACTTACACACTATATTCAGGATGTTACAGTATGTGTACATGCCAGCAGACATTTAGTTAAATTAATGGTGCATTCATGTCAGAATAAACACTTTAAAGTGGCTTCTTGAGTTGTCAAAATTTTGAGATAATTACGATCTTTTTTATGTTTTTGAAAGAAGTATCTTATGTTCACCATATGCTGTATTTTATCAAATTAAAAAATATAATAAAAAAATTTAAAATATTTTTAGACTTTAAAATAACTGTTTACTATTTGAATATATTGTAAAATGTAATTTATTGCTGTGATCAAAGCTGAATTTTCAGCATCATTACTCCAGTCTTCAGTGTCACATGATCCTTCAGAAATCATTCTAATATGATGATTTGCTGCATAATTATTCTTAACTAACTTAACTTCGTAATGCATTTTTTCAGGATTTTTTGATGAATAGAAAGTTAAAAGAATAGCATTTATTTGAAATAGAAATCTTTTATAACATTATAAATGTCTTTACTGTATCTTGATCAATTCAGTGCATCCTTGCTGAATAAAAGTATATATATTTTTATCTTCCTTACAGCAAACTTTTGAGTGGTACTGTATCACGGTTTTCATATAAATATGAAGCAGCACAACTGTTTTTAGCATTGTTAATAATCAGAAATGTTTCTTGAGCAGCAATTCAGCATATTAGAATGATTTCTGAAGGATCATGTGACACTGAAGACTGGAGTAATGATGCTGAAAATTCAGCTTTGATCAAAGAAATAAATTACATTTTAAAATATATTCAAATAGAAACAGTAATTTTAAAGTGTACAAATATTTAACTTTTTTTTACTGTAATTTTGATCAAATAAATGCAGCCTTGGTGAACATAAGTTTTCTTTCGAAAACATTTTTAAAAAATCTTAATTATTCCAAACATTTGACCGATGGTCTATAATTTCTTGTTTTTAAGCTAAATTGATGTAACAAGAGTGGTTTGATGGCATATGGTTTCTGGCGCTGTAGGAGTGTGTAACAGCAGCCGATGGCGGTGATCTGGGACAGTTAAAGGGGTTTGTTGAGTCCATGCTGGAGGAGGTGAAAGCGTCATATCGCTCCAGAGAGGAACAGCTCACCAAAGCCACCAGAACGTACCGCAAAGGCATACAGGGTCTGAGCAATGCCTTTCAACAGCTACTCATTGCTTACAGGTGCATGAACATCCACTTATTCACACCTATTGCTCTTAATACAAACTTTACAATTAACATTTACATGTGTTGATGTAGCACAGGGATTCCCAAACGTATTTTTTTTTTTCAGCCAAACCTCTTTGACTTAATAAATTCACTTAAAGTCTCCCTAAGATTTAATGTTAATATATTAATCATGTTACAACACATTCCCATGTTCACGGTTCTCTGGTGTCAATTAATGGTCACATGACATGCAGATGAACAAAATATTATATAATATTCTATATACTTTCTTAGTAAGTGTTTTATTTTTATTGTTTTTATTTAAAAATTAGTTCAATTTTAAAATTTTTATGATTTAAAAAAAATAATGATTAGCTTTTCATCAAACTCACATACCCCAGTTTGGGAAACCTTGATTTAGCAGGTGCTTTTACTATGAAAATATTAGCAAATACAAATTAACTTTCACTCAAAAAATAAAACATCCTAGCAACATGCTGATCAGTAAAAGAATTACTCTGGGCTAAATCTAAAATACAGAATTTGTTGATTTGGATGTGAATTCAGATTATTGTTGTCCCTTTATGAACCTTTTTTCTTTATGAGGTTTTTTTTTTTTTGCTCAATTTTTTTTATATAGAGATATCCACAAAGGTAAGTTTTATCAGGTTTTGCAAATTTTGTGGTGGCATTTTCAGACATTTCAGCCCTGTGTTAAATGCAAAGCTTGCTCCTACACACACTAGATCTGATTTGGTCTGATAAGTAGTGTCTCTGTGTCCCAGACTGCAACGTGAGCAGATCCTGGCACTCCCTGAACACGATTTAGAGGCCGGACCCCCTGAGGCCCACTTCAGTCCCGCGGGGACCGAACCGAGAGGAGAGACTGAGAGAGAGCTACACAGACTGAGAGAGGACAAAGCCCGCCTGGAGAGCCAACTGAAACTGGCTCGAGAACAGGTGTGCGTGTGTGTGTGTGTGTGTGTGTGTGTGTTTAATGAATTAGTTCTGTGACTTGATCATGTGCTTGGTATTTCAGATGGCTGTGTTGTCAGAGTCTTCTCAGAGGTGAGTATCACTCAAAGTAAGAAAAATATTGCATCTACTGTTTACTGGCTTATTTTATGTGTTGCTCTTGATAAATTGTACAGGGCTGGACTTACCCAAGACACCTGGAATGATGTTAAAAAGCAGCTCAGAGAAATTACCAAGTCCACACAGGTAACCAATACAAACTGTTACCAGTTAATCCTGGAAAAACAAAATAATAGCAGCACTCATGATCAAACATAGCAGTAGATTATCTAAGCACACACAAGTAGCCCCACATCATGTAATTATGACATCAGCTTCACTATCATCACCCTGGTAATCACAGTAAAATTCCAACAGGAAGCTCAAGAAAGGGAGCGCGCCCAGCTGATCACCAGAGCGACTGTTGCCGAGGAGCAGGTGTCTGAGCTGAAGGAGTATGTGGACAATCACCTGGGCAGGTATTTGAACACCCACCTGTAATAGATTATAAGGAAATTACTTTATAGGTGGCATGTGATCTTCAGGTGTGGCGTCTTTGTGCAGGTATAAACTGGAGATTACGCGGCTGCGCAGGCTGCTGGGAGCACAGGAGGGAAGATCAAATAGTGCAAGAGACCATAAGCCCCGCCCACCCCACAAGTCTTTCAAAAACAGCAGTAATGAAATATAGTGCAGCAATCCAAAAGCCCCGCCCACTCCACAAATCAATCAAAAACATAGGCCATAGTTTTTCATAGGCCCCGCCCTCTCCATAAATCAATCAACAACATTTATGAGACAGTGCATTAAATAAGCTCCGCCCACTCCATAAATCAATCAAAAACAGCTGTTTAAAAATATAGATTTTCATAGGCCCCACCCACTCCATAAATCAATCAACATCAACATTTATTAGACAGTGCATTACATAAGCTCCGCCCTCTCCATAAATCAATCAACAGCAGCAGTTATGAGATAAACAACTGAAATAGTGCTAATGCTGTTAGATATTCTTGCACCTGGCAAAAAAATGATTCAAATATCAATTTAAGTTTAGAATAAGAAAGTATAATGGTGTGCAAAGATTTCTTAAGCAATCATAAACAGTGTTAGCTAATCAGTGAGAGTGTTTACATGCACAAGTTTACACCACATGACATTATATCAGGGAAAGTTTATAAATGGCTTCAGTAAAACTCCATAACATTTAGATATTTTGCCTGTTACTCCAATTTTGTTTAGCATGTAAACACCATTATCACATCTGTTTAAGTTTAGATGGATTTCTTGTGTTGTCGGTTCATTGATTTGCATGTAAACCCTTAAAACAGGATTTTTTTGATCATTATCAGCATCTTGTTGTACATGTAAACACTCGTTAATGCATCATTTGCATTTTTAAATGCATTTTCACTCACGTTTAATGCCGAGCTCACAGTGTTTAATTTCAAGAAATTTGGTTAATTGCTGGTTCAGATTAAATAGCTGATCTTTAATTATTGATAATTTGTTTGTGTGCATTTATAGTTAAATTATCAGCAATATGTCTTGTACCGCTGTGTTTTAATCTATTAGAAGCACAGGCATATGTGTGAATGTGACTGAATTTGCTCTTCCTTCCTGAGAAACTATGTGTGGAATGTTTGTAAAGCTTATGTCAATTTTACGGGCTGCGAGAATGAAAGGCCGCTGACAATTAATTGTCTGACGGGTTAAGATAATTTCATTACAGAGCATGTAGTTCACACACATGCTGATCCCTGAGAAACATACGACACTGAGTGACAGACATGTTATTTGTACACATAATAAATTGCAGTGGTTTCAGGAGCTAGTCGTATTAGGGATTTTCACAATCAGTTTTTTAGGTTTGAGGCTCTTGAATAAACAGTTATATTTTAGTGTTGTTAGAATCTAAAAGTATTATTGTTTTTAGTAAATGGAGATGCAAAGATATAAAATATATAGTAATATATAATATGTACTAACATGGTGAATGAGAACTGAATCTATCCTAGTAATTTAAAGTTGGAAACTGCAGGGCAAACTTGAAAGCATATTACTGGAAAGAAAAAAATAGCACGGATTACCCGCAGTAAGAGAGCGTGGAAAAGACAGAAAGAGAGCGAGCGAGACAGAAAGAGGCTGTGGGCTTGTCAGATAAAGGGAGAGTGTTTGGGAAATGGGCTGCAGACTAAGAGGGTTCGAGCGCCTCTTTATGAGCCGGGGAAAAAAATCAAGATTATGCGTATGGGAAACGGGGTGTAGTGAGTACAGTGGCCCCTGAACCCCTGGGAAACGAGCAGGGGCGGGGAGGGGGCTTATGGGTAGAGAGGGTAATTGGTAGGGGGGTTTCGGGGGTTGGCCGGTCGGCCGACTGTGTGCCAGCTCACACTGGGTGGCATCCGCACAGGCACGTTGACATCATGAGAACGTAACACCAAAGAGGACTAGAAAGAAAGACAAAGAACAAAGTGGTTTAAATGCGTTACCTCACTGTTTTAGGCAGATTTTAATTAATTTAATTTGTTTTTAATTTTATATATATTTTATTATAAAAATGTA
>RJVU01075378.1:1527412-1545523 GCA_003731715.1 Anabarilius grahami
TTGATTAAAAAATACAGAAAAAAACAGTAATATTCTGAAATATTATTACAATTTAAAATAACTGTTTTCTATTTTAATATCCTTTAAAATATAATTTATTTTTGTGATGCAAAGCTGATTTTTTATCTGCCATTACTCCAGTTTCGGTGTCACATGATCCTTCAGAAATCATTCTAATATATTGATTTATTATCAATGTTGGAAACATTAGCAATATTACTGTTTTTTTCTGTATTTTTGATCAAATAAATGCAGGCTTGAGGAGACTTCTTTCAAAAACATTACAAATAGTAATGTTTTCAAACTTTTGACTGGTAATATATATATAAAACTAAATATATATATATAAACTAAAACTGAAATAAAATGTATTTTAAAAAATAAAAAAAGACTTTAAAATTTCACTTGAAATTAAAATTTTAAAAATTAAAAATAAGTCAAAATATAAAGAAAAACATACTTGTATCTCAATGATGCTAAAATATCAGACCCCTACTTGGGTTTGGACCTGTGACCTTTAGGGTTGCCAGTCCAGATCTTTAACTAAACCACCAGAAAGTGTGGCGTAGAGGTTTAAGATCTGGATTGGTAGCTGAAGGTTAAAGGTTTGAGGTTTTTGCTATCCACTCTTAGTGGAAATGTCCTGTTGATTGCTTTTAATAAAGAAGCTTTTATCCTCAAAATCGAAGCAAAACTCAATTCAAATACTCACCAAAGTCACTAGTGCACACAGCCATCAGAATCTCGGTGTTATTGCACGGCCTGCAGGCTCCTGAGAGAGAAAGAGAAGAAGAATGAGACATGAGTCAAGATGAGGTGTAACGTGCAGCTGCTACTTTACGGCTCTTCGCTGAAGGTGTGAATGACCTTCTGATAGGTGTGAGCCATCTCAGCTGATCAAAGCTCATGATAGAGGTGTGTAATGTATCCCCTCTTTCTGCATCCTAACACTTCCCTCTTCCTCTCTATTGTTCCTTTGCCTGATCTATATGGGCTAGTGAACAGCTGATCTTATAAAACCCACCCACACAGAAACTATAGTTTCTAGTCAAAATACCAGACTTTGAGTCAAGGTAGATGGCTTAATTCATTTGAAACGAATGAAAATAATGCTTTGATGGCTGTGCCAATCTGAATTTCCTGATTTTTCTGTTTCATTTTTGCTTCAACTTCACATTTGTCAACATTGAAACTTCTACATAACACCAAAAATGGTAACACTTTAGGGTCCGATTCTCACTATTAACTAATTAGTCTCTTATTAGCATGCATATTACTAGGATATTGACTGTTTAAAAGCACATATTAATGCCTTATTCTGCATGATCATATTCAACATCCCTTAATCCTACCCAATTCCTACACTTAACTACCTTACTAACTATTAATAAGCAGTAATCAGTTTATTGAGGCAAAAGTCGTAGTTAATAGTGAGTTAATAGTGAGAATTAGACCCTAAACTAAAGTGTGACCCAAAAAATATTTAGAAAAATGTCAATTTAATGTATAAATGTAATGAAATGTAATATAAATTTAAATATACAAGATTCAAAAAGTGTTCCAAAATTAAAAATCACCGCAAATTAATATGTGTTGAGTAGCTTTGGTACACATTCTTGAATCTGTGTTATTTTAGTATCATTGAGATACTATTATAGTTTTTATTAATATTTTGAATGGGTTTTTATTTGTATATTTTCCATGTTAAGTTTATTTGTAATTTTATGGTGTATTTTTATCATTTTTATTAGTTTTTTATGTCTATATAGTTTATATTCCTTGGGTGTTTTTTTTTTATAATTTCCATGTTAATTTTAGTTAATTCTTTTTGTAATTTTATGGTGTATTTTTGTCATTTTTATTAGTTTTTTTAATGCCTATATAGTTTATATTCCTTTTTATGACAGTTTTAGTTATTTTACTACATTAAATTAAACAAAATGAATATGAGAAATGTTGCCAACAAGCTGAAATAACTAAATATAAATATAGAGAGAGAGAAATTATGGGCACTGGCTGATAACATTTTCTCTACTCAACATCCATTCTGCACTCTAGATATTGGTCGTATCGGTTGAGCACTACTTAAAGTTGAGCACTACCTAAATTCATCATTATTAAAAGTTGAAACGAATGCAGCTCAAGCTTTTTTCTGCACATGTGCACTTTCAAACGGAGCAACAGGTGTCTGTGTGGGTGTGAGAGAGAGAGAAAGTTGTTGGCCCTTTAAAACTTTAAACGTCCTTCCCTGTCTCCTCTCTGCTCCCAAAACTCTGAACAAAAGATCCGCTTTTCAGTTGCGTGGTTTCCCCCCCAACCCCCCCGCCCCCNACGGCGACTGTGCTCTCATGCAATTCTCTGAAATGGCTCGCTATGGAGATAACCCCCCTCCATACTAAGCTTTTGTCTTTCTCTCCCTCCCCCTCCCCTCTCGTCTTTTCCGCTCTTCGAATCCGAACGCTCCCTCCCCCATTTCTCACAACTGGCTGGAAGGAGCTGCCCAGCTGAGATTAGCTAAACGTTACTTTTAAATAATTGCAATGCTACAATTACAGGTTGAGAAGTAAAAGAGACGAATTAGTGCTTTTCAAGAAGCAAGTTGTGGGATTCTTCACATGCTGGATCTGCTCTAAAATGCATTGCTCTAAAGTTCAAGTCTCGTTAAAGTTTGAATGAATGCTCTGTTCGTGATCCTCGTTCTGCACCCCATCCTCCAAAAGGTCAAAGGGCATCTCAAACTCAGCCTAATTTTGGAGAACTTCATCTCCAACCTTGCATAGTTTCATAGTGTTTGAAGGGGTTTTTCTGCAGAAACATTTAATGCTCAGTAGATGATCCTAAAAGAACTGAGGAGATGGAAGTAATAGATACCCATTTCTGAGACACTGTTAATAAAATAACACCTTCCCAGAAATATATTAAATATACCCTTACAGTTATTATTAAAATTTTAGTTTTTTATATATATTTTAATTTTAATTTTATTTAGTTTTAGTAATTTTGTATATTTTTGTCATATATTTTCTATATATTTTTTAAATGTCTATTTAGTTTTTTATTAATTTTGTATCAGTTGTACTTATTTTAGTACTTTAAGTTAAATAAAAATAGCTGAAATAAATAGTTTTTTTTAAAAATATATTTTATTTAAAATAAAAAATATCTATTTTTAAGGTTTTAGTTTTAGTTGACATTAATAACCCTGGTTTTAGATTAGATATTTTGGGCCAAAACAGAATTATAAATCTTAGTTTTTGAGTTTTCATTGTTGCATTATAGAAAGAGAAAGAGAAAATGATAGATAGATTGATAGAACGATAGTTAGATAGATAGATAGATAGATAGATAGATAGATAGATAGATAGAATGATAGATTGATAGAACAATAGTTAGAAAGATAGATAGATAGAATGATCGATAGATTGATAGAACGATAGTTAGAATGATAGATAGATAGTTAGAAAGATAGATAGATAGATAGATAGATAGATAGATAGAATGATAGATAGATTGATAGAACGATAGTTAGAAAGATAGATAGATAGATAGATAGATAGATAGAATGATAGATAGATTGATAGAACGATAGTTAGAATGATAGATAGATAGTTAGAAAGATAGATAGATAGATAGATAGAATGATAGATAGATTGATAGAACGATAGAATGATAGATAGATAGATAGATAGATAGATAGATAGATAGATAGATAGATAGAATGATAGATAGATTGATAGAACGATAGTTAGAAAGATAGATAGATAGATAGATATAGATAGAGTGATAGATAGATAGATAGAATGATAGATTGATAGAACGATAGTTAGAATGATAGATAGATAGATAGAATGATAGATAGATTGATAGAATGATAGATAGATTGATAGAACGATAGTTAGAAAGATAGATAGATAGATAGATAGATAGATAGATTGATAGAACGATAGTTAGAATGATAGATAGATAGTTAGAAAGATAGATAGATAGATAGATATTGGATTATATATATCACTACTGCATCTTCCAGAATATTCACCTTCACTGCCAACTGGATCCGTGTTGACTGACGGCTGCACCATCCAATCCCCTCTCAGCTCGTAGCGAAACGCTGCGATGCGTCTGCTGATGTCTTGATGTGGTGTTGCTTGCAGGAAGAGGGCTGTTCGTTCTCCGGGCATGGCACTGAAGCAGCGCACATGGGCTGGGCCGGGCGTCTCGGATGTCTCGTCTCCCACCAGAAGCTCCAGGACCCCGTCTCGCTCCAGGTAGAGCTGAGCTCCACCCCAGTGCGGATCCGGCTTGATGCAGGCCCACACCGGGCTCCTGCTGGACTCGCCTGGAACCATTGCGCTCCACGGCAGTCTGGGCGACAGGGTGAGACGCAGCGCTCCAGCGGGGTACAGCCACTCCACCGAGCCCTCCGCACACCTCAGCCAAACCTGCTCCACGTTCTTCACCGCCTGAGAGAGACCACTGCAGAGATGGAAACAAGTCATTAATGATATCTCCTGATATTTTCCCTGCCTAACCACAAGCAGTTCAACTTACAATTTGTCACTGACTTTTTGTGCACATGACAAATAACCTTGAAACTTGAATTGAAGTTGCAGGAAAAGTTCAACGCCCCCTACTGGTTGCTTTAACTGCAGTCATTTAAACTTACCGCACTAATACAAACAGCCACTGCAACACTCATATCACATTTCCTATTACAGTTTTTTATTTCTTCCTTATATTTTATAAACTAAGTGCTTAATTTACCATTTTTGCGCAAATTTACCCTTGCCATTTGCACAAAATGATCATCCAAACTTGACTATATCCACAAACTATCCAATACGATGAGTATTGCACTTAGGCACCTACTTTATAATTTTTTTTTACTATTATACAAAATATTTTACTAATGATTACTATTATAATATTATAGTATAATTATAAATTGTATAGTATAATTTGCATACTTTTTGCACACTTAAAATTGCACAGAAATCATGTAAGATAGCAGGAAAAATCAATGCATTTCAGGACAAAACGTAAAAATATATATATACGCAATAAATTAAAAAGCATTCAACTCTGTGTGTTGTTGATATTTACCTTCCCCTCCAGCTACACTGGTCTTCGGAGTAATTTGCCATCGTGAAGCCCGTCAGAAATGAAATCCAAAGCGCAAAATTCCTCAAGCCCCAAACCTCCATCACTGCGCAGAGAGACGCTGCGGTTATCCAGAGGCGCGTGCGTAAAGTCCTTCTTTCGCTGCTTTTCCAAACGTATATTTAATCAAAACGAAAAACTACTAATTCCATACTGTTGTCTGAGCTAAAAGACTGATCTATCTAAACTAAAGTTTCCCTCTCTTTCTGCAGATCAGTCCGTATCGCTTGAGCAGTGTGACTGACACCGCGCGCGCAGCTGCTGACTGACTGCTGGAGTTCCAGCGCAAGAGTTTCAGAACGGGACTAAACTTTAAACCCCGCCCACAGCAGGAGGCGTGGCTTCACCACAGTTAAAGTCCAATGAATGGCATCTCGTCTTTTCACTCTGGGTAAAGGATTACGACGGAAGAATATTTAATCAGCCTCTTCTGAATGTATGTGAAGGATTTTGAAACATAACACGCGGTTGGCAGTAGCGCCGAATCATTTTAGCGAATCAATTGGTTCAATGAACCGATTCACTGATTCTTTTTTTGTCATCTCCCTAAATACGTAATTTAAAGGGATAGTTCACACAAAAATTACAATTCTGTCTTCATCTCTGAAGTTGTTCCAAACCTGTATGAATTTTTTTCTTCCGTTGAACACAAAAGATGATTTTGAAGAATGTCGGTAAACAAACAGCTGATGAATTTCTGTAGTATTTTTTTCTATACTATTGAAGTCAGTGGGGCCCTTTAACTGTTTGGTTCCCATACAGGTTTGGAACAACTTGAGGGTGAGTGACAGAATTTAAATGTTTGGGTGAACTATCCCTTTAAGAGTTTCCTTTTTTATCACTGCTTTTAAATTAGTTTATATACACTAAAAATTTAAAGTTGGGTTGAAAATGGACAAACCCAGTGAATGGGTTGTTTTAACCCAGCGTTTGGGTTAAATGTTTGCCCAACCTACTGGGTAGTTTTATTTAACTCAACTAGTGTATAAAAAATACTGTATTGCTTGCTTAAAATGAACATAAAATATAGTTAATGTTTAATAAATTTACATTTATTAAGTTTAATAAATAATAATTAAACAATAAAAATGTATTACATTGCTTTATAATAAATGTTCATCTTTTGATTATTATTGTTGCCTCTATTAATTATGCATCTGATTGTCTGAACCTATTTTGGGTTCATTTTAAGCCAGACATATAGTCATTTTTAAACAATAGTTGAGCTTAATAAAACTGCCTAGCAGGTTGAGCAAACATTTAACCCAACTGCTGGGTTAAAACAACCCAATCACTGGGTTTGTCCATTTTCAATCCAACTTGAGTTGTTTTTAAGCCAGCATTTTTTAGAGTGTAGATTGCAATTAATTTGTGTTGTTTACTGTTTCAAAATAATATTAACGTTAACATTTTCACAGTATGATTAATATTATAAGGTGCATATCATACAGTGCATTTTTGCCCCATATATTTAATTTTGTTGTCATTTTAATTGCTTTCTACTAGGCTACATCACACAGTGAGAGCGTTTACTCGTTAAAACGGCAATTGCAATATACAACAATTTTCTTTTTTCCCCAAACCAGGTCCATTTATACGGTGTTTCTCCATAGTCGTTGTGTCTTCTAGGAAACGTACCAGTTTTATTAAAGTCAGAATTAAATCAAATTTGATAATTCTTGTTTTTTATGTATTATTGCAGTGTTTATTATAATTAATTTATCCCTGCACATCATTATTTAATTTTTTTTAGTTCATATGCCCTTATAATATCAAGAATGTATTTGTCAATACTAACAACATTGTTCTCAAGTCAGTGATTTACAAACAAATGCCAGTCTATTCCAACTGAATCATTTCATAGAGTCGGATCAAAAGAATTTCGTTCGAATTTGTTGCCAAATCAGTTTTTTCACACATTTTGTGTTTCCTCTCTAGCTTTCAGAGCGAAATGCAAAAACCTTTGCTTTTACATGGATAAAGGCTTTACATTACCATGTAGTCAAAAGTTAAATTGTAATGCAATTGATCCTAATTATAATATTCATTGTAATCTAATTAAGATGGCTGGAAGTTGAGTCATTTCTGTTTGTATGCAGTATTTGTCTAAAAATAAGGGACAAAGTGCTTGAAAACTGAATAGAAAACCACAAGATCTTGTCAAAGCTGGATCAAGTTGAGAAGGGCTAGGATGAAATCAGCTGAACGCATGATAAATCCACTCCAATGCTCCTACTTAAACTTATGGAGAGGGGCAAAGCAGAGGGGGATGGCTGGGTTGGTTGGGGGTAAATGCAGCTCTCTGCATGACGCCTGCCCTCTCTTCGGCCCATGCTGAGGGCCTCTTTCATCTTACTGCATTATAAGCAAATCAAATATTCTTTTGTATCACCACTGCAATCTATCTTTATGGATAGTGTGCATGTGTGTGTGTACACGAGTGTGTGCCTTTGATGTGGTTATGACAGGACCTTTGACATATTCAAAGCCTCATGTCCAGTAGCCCTGCTGAGGTGTGTGTATAGTGTGTGTGTAGTGTGTGTGTTTTGTGTTCCCTGCTGATCTGCTGTGTATAAAGTGAGGCTTTTGTTCTCCGATGGCCACTTCAAAGAATAGACACATGAAAGCTAACATGAACATGCATGCATGTGTGTGCATATGTATGTTCAGTATTGCATAGCCAGACATTTGACTTGTTTTTGATGAATATAGTCTCGGTTTCCAATATTTGCACACCAAACCCATAAATCTTTTGCAAACTATGAAATATTATGAAACTAAGCTGTGATTATCAGTGGAATTTAGTGAAATACAGCTTAACTGTGATCCTATTTGGATTGATGTTGATGCTTTATATATTTAGGGGTTCAAGCTCGTAGCGCTCAAACCCTATTGTAATTGTTAAAATTTCCAAGGATCAGCATTCTCTCCTAAAAGTGATTGGGCAGACTAAACCATAAGTCGTAGAGACTTGAAACTTTGAGGGCTGGTAGTACTCACACCGTCTACATCGTTACCAAGGCTCGCTCCGGTTGGCCTGACGGGGGCGCTACAGTGGTCCAAAGAACAAAATGGCTCATAACTCCAAAATTGTTAGGCATAGGCTTCGTTTTTTGGGGGGTAAATTTTGGATTTTTTTGAAAAACTTTGGCAAACTAGTCTTAGGTTTTTGGCCCAATCGAAACCAAACCAGTGCAGCGAGATTCTCCGGAGTCCGATTGTCAATAGTTATCAAAAAAAAGTTGAAATTTAAATTCACGGTCCCTCAGGACCACCAAAACATTCAAAGTGGGTGGAGCCACTTTTACTAAAATGGCTATAACTTGTGAACGGAATGAGATATTATCACCAAACTCGGCACACATATGTAAGAGCTCATTCTATGGTCGTGTGGAAAACGACACGGCAACTGGCCACTTGGTTGCGCTATAACATGGGGAAAAAACATGAAAATGGCTATAACTACTTCACCGTTAATCTGATCGACTTGACAAGTAGCATGCAGTGTCTTCGTCCAAGGTGCCACGATTGCCTATGAGGACATTTACATATCTCAAAAAACATGGCCGCCATCAGCCTCTGAAATCTGAGCAGCTATCAGACAAGGTTAACAGAGGCCGATCAAAGCAAAACTCGCTGGGCCTGTTTGACTCACAACCCTAGAGGTCTGTGAGAAATTAGAAAGAAAACGGCTACCGGGGGGGGCGCCTTCGTGTTTTTCACGTGCGTAAAGGATCGTGTATTGCGCGATTTTTCGTGCATGCCCACGACATTCGTACCACATGGTAGAACTCCTCATTCTGAGTAACTTTGTCTCTAAATATTGAAGATTATTTAAAAAACAAACTTTGGCGAACTAGTCCTAGGTTTTTGGCTCAACGTGGTAAAAAGCTTTAAAAGCTATATATTTCCTCAGGTAAATTGCCTGTATTGGCTGTAAAATGTCTTTTCCATCTATGATAGAGATGGTTACAGGCTTGCTAATTAAAACATAATAGCTTTTTATGCATGTGCTTAAAGGCCTTAAAGCGCTTGAACCCCGATAATTGCTGCTCGCAGCTATATTTTCTTATGTTTTCGAAGCATTTTAAGGACAATTTGAATTTTGAGAGAACTCGCTGACCTTATTTTCAACAAAACAACTTTTTAATCAATTTAATTGATCTAGGCCCTCAACAAATCTGCTTTCCACTTTATTTAAGCTCTGAATGACTGTTCTGCTCTGTGATTGGTCAGTGTTTTCACCCTCATTCAAGCATGTTCCTCAAGTCCGATTATTGGTTTCTGTGTGTGTGTGTTTGGGGTTGGAATGGTGTCAGATCTTGATCCAGCTGTGTTTGCAGTCTTTCCCCTTGACGCACACAAACACACACACTCACATGAGAAAGAGCAATGAGAACAACAGTGTCATTTTTCACAGCTCTCTCATAGGGGTTTGCCGGCAAATACAGCATTGTGTGTGTTTCCTCAATGAAGGCACTTCTTACGCTGCTATAATGGAAAGATTAAAGGACACGGAGAGACAGTGAGATTGAGAGAAGGGTCATATATAGTAGAAAGGGCAGAAAGATTGTGTTTATAACTTCACTTCCATTGTGTGCAAAGTTACAAAGGCTTAAACTCAAGTTTGTTTATAGCCTATAATTTTTATGCCAAGAACATTTTTAATCCGTTTGTTGAAAACCATAACACTGGGTGCAACATTATGTGATGCGTTTTGGCTTAATGATAACTTTATTACTGTAAAGTTAGTTTGAATCACTAACTTTAGTATTAACAAGTGATGTTTGACTAAATATTTCTCTCACATCATTTCTTAGTTTGAAAAGCACATTTAGATATGTGTGTTTGAGAACTCCTAGGGATGTTTCGGGAAAATGAGTGAGTGTGTAAACAAGAGCTCGGGAGAGACACGGAGGCCAATCTTCCGTACACACACCCGACACTAAACACACACACACTCATACTAACACATATGTAATAGTGTACTTTCTCAGATACACCACAGCTGTGTGGTCATGTTTCTTTACACTTTTTCCTCTTAAATGTTGTAAGAATATTTAACCTCACTTTAGCACATCAATGTCAATCATGAAGACACTATTTCACACACAGCTGCAGTACATCCACTAATTTTAGATATCATTTAATATTACAATTCTTATTCGCATTGAGATTTAAAAGAAAATGACTTTTCTTTGTTTATTAAGATTTATTAATGCTTTGACACTGGACTAAAATCCCGCATAACCATAGTTAAATAAAAGTTAAATGTATTAATCATAATAATAATAATAAAAAATAACAATTCCTCTGCCTAGTAATGTAGTTTATATGTGAAATGTAGCAACTTTCTGCAACCAATCAGAATTTAGAGTCTGAAAAACTTTCTTAACATTAACATAAATATCTTTACTATCACTTCTAATCAATGTAATACGGAAGAGGATTAGGGCCAAGCAATAATAAAAAAATAAAACCATCTTGAGATTAAAGTCGTTAAATTGCGAGAAAAAACTCGTTAAATTTCGAGAAAAAAGTCGAGATAAAATGTTGAGAATAAACTCGTTAAATTACGAGAAAAAACTTGTTAAATTTCGAGAAAAAAGTCGAGATAAAATGTTGAGAATAAAGTCATTAAATTACGAGAAAAAAAGTCGTTAAATTGCTAGAAATAAATCGAGATAAAATGTTGAGAATAAAGTCATTAAATTACGAGAATAAAGTCATTAAATTACGAGAATAAAATCATTAAATTACAAGAATAAAGTCATTAAAGTACGAGAATAAAGTCATTAAACTACGAGAATAAAGTCATTAAATTACGAGAATAAAATCATTAAATTACGAGAAAAAAGTCGAGATAAAATGTTGAGAATAAAGTCATTAAATTACGAGAATAAACTCATTAAATTAACGAATTTATTCTCGTAATTTAACGACTTTTTTCTAGTAATTTAATGAATTTATTCTCGTAATTTAACGACTTTTTTCTCGTAATTTAATGATTTTTTTCTCAACATTTTATCTCGACTTTTTTCTCGAAATTTAACGACATTTTTCTCATTATTTAACGAGTTTATTCTCGTAATTTAATGACTTTATTCTCGTAATTTAACGAGTTTATTCTCAACATTTTATCTCGACTTTTTTCTCGCAATTTAATGAGTTTTTTTCTCGTAATTTAATGACTTTATTCTCAACATTTTATCTCGACTTTTTTCTCGAAATTTAACGGCATTTTTCTCATTATTTAACAAGTTTATTCTCGACATTTTATCTCGACTTTTTTCTCGAAATTTAACGACTTTTTTCTCGCAATTTAACGACTTTAATCTCGAGATGGTTTTATTTTTTTATTATTGCTTGGCCCTAATCCTCTTCCGTAATGTAATGCATCCTTGCTGAATGTACTTATTTATTTTATTTAGCTATTTTTAACAGTATTTCTTGCTACTCATTTATTTTGCATCATGCAAACAAAATTCCCTCCATCTCCCCCATGTTTCTAAGCCGTATTTCTGCATTTCATCAGTTTAAGTGTGTCCACCCATCCTCCCATCCTCTATCCCTCCCCCTTCAGCATTCACTCATTTTCTTCTTCATTGACTCAGACGGATATATCTCTGTGCCTCTCTCTCTCTTTCTCTCTCTCTGTCTCCGCGTCCCTCCCTCAGTCTGGACTCCTTGTGTGTCTGTTCACATTAAGCATGATTAGCTCACACCCTCTCGCACACACGTTCACACAGCCGTATTCATGGACAATGAACGCATGCCAGTGCAGTTTGACCCCCGAGAGCCACCTCTCCTCCCCCTGCCCTCAGCACCACCGTCTAAAATATCTTCAGTCTTTTGAGAGAAAAGTCAGTCAGGATTCTTTAAACAGGCCGAATCAGCAAGACGTCACAAATGATCTTTTCAACATCTCCTAAACACATGAGATTTTTGCATAAGTGTCCTGCTGAGCAAAAGACCCTAGTAATGTGTCTCATGTAGAGTTTCAGAAGAGATCTCAACGAGAAATGCTCAGATTTTCCAAGATCAAAACATCTGCAATTAAAAAAATTCTCAATGTGAGCCCAAACGTTTGACACCAAATGCTGTTGTCTTTGTACTGTCACGTATGGCTGTAGAGAGCGCACAACGAAAGGAGTAGAAAACAAAAATAGTGTTTATTAAATCCACGACGTAAACACTTTTAACATAGACGATACCGGACAAATGAACTGAGGAAACTTAAGGTTTAAATACATGGGGAGAGTAATCAAGATAAAACGGAACAGATGTGTAGAACTAATTAACAACCAAGGAAACTAACTAGAGAACACAGGAAAATAGTGTTTGCATCATTTTTTTTTGAGTTTTGACAAAAAGAAATTTCCATTCAACCAACAAGTTACATTGAGTTAGAGGAACTTAATACTTTGTGGCATAAACACAAATTTTTAAGATGATTACTCAAAAAAATTAAGTAGCTCCAACTATCAGAGTTGTAGCCCTGAAACCAATTAATCTTATCTATTTTAGTTCAAATCAACAGCTATCATAGCACATGCTAACATAACTTATTTAACATGTATATTTAATGACCAAGTAAGATTCACTTGTCACTGACATTAGCGCAGTCGTTGCTACTGTTTATCTACTCTTCAACACAATGGTAACCACAAAAACTTCAACATTACAGAAACTATTTTAAATGTCAAACATAACAGCATTAAACACTAACAGGTCTTTCCCTTCACTAAAATCAAATACATTAACACTTAATTTTAACATTTATTCTCCTTATCCAGTCCTGTGCAAAGCATGCTGGGAACTAGAAATCCACTGCCTAATTTCCGAAGTTGTTAAGAGAATTTCATTATGTTACTACAACTTAATTAATAATAAAAAAAAAAGGCAATTAAAGTGTTAGTTCACCAAAAATGAAAATACTGTGATTAATCACTCACCCTCATGCCGTTCCACACCGTAAGACCTTCATTCATCTTCGGAACACAAATTAAGATATTTTTGTTGAAATCCGATGGCTTCGGTGAAGCCTCTATTGAGAGCAATGACATTGTAACTCTCAAGATCCATAAAGGTACTAAAAACATATTTAAATCAGTTCATGTGAGTACAGTGGTTCAATATTAATATTATAAAGCGACGAGAATATTTTTGGCGCGCCAAAAAAACAAAATAACGACTTATATAGTGATATATATATATATATAGTACCTTTATGGATCTTGAGAGAGGAAATGTCATTGCTGGCTATGCATATCTCACTGAGCCATCGGATTTCAACAAAAATATCTTATTTTGCATTCCGAAGGTGAACGAAGGTCTTACGGGTGTAGAACGACATGAGGGTGAGTAATAAATGACATTATTTTCATTTTTGGGTGAATTAACCCTTTAATGCAGAAATTTGAGTTTAAATTACAAATGATATTAAGTTGATGTAATGATCAACATTATTATGTCAACAGAACACAACAAAATAGTGTTTGCAACTTAAAAGGTTTAATTAAAACAATAAATTAGAATATTTAACTTGCAACGATGCATTTATTTAAGATGTGGTAACAGGTGCCCTGAATTACTTTTCCATAAAGAACCATAAACATCCATGGAACCTTTACATTCCACAAAAGGTCTTTATACTAGAAAAAGGTTCTTTAGATTTTTTAAAAGTTCTTCACACTAAGAAAAAAAATGGTAATTTAATTGCATCACTGAGAATGCCCTCTTTTGGAACCTTTATTTTAAAGAATTAGTTCACTTCAGAATTAAAATATCCTGATAATTTACTCACCCCCATGTCATCCAAGATGTTTATATATTTCTTTCTTCAGTCAAAAAGAAATTGAGGTTTTTGAGGAAAACATTCCAGGATTTTTCTCCATATAGTGGACTTCAACAGTTACCAACGGGTTGAAGGACCAAATGTCAGTTTCAGTGCAGCTTCAAAGGTCTCCACACGATCCCAGTCGAGGAATAAGGGTCTTATTTGGTAAATCAATCAGTCATTTTCTAAAAAAAATTATAAAAATGTATATACTTTTTTACCACAATTGCTCGTCTTGCACTGCGCCACACATTACGCAATCACATTGGAAAGGTCACGCGTGATGTAGGTGGAAGTACCGAGCAAGTGTTTACAAAATGAATGTACAAAGACTAAATCAAACGGCCTTTTAAAAAAACCATGTCGGACGATTTTGAAGTTGGAGGAGAAAATGAGATGGAGTTTTTCACCCTACCTACATCCTTTAAGAGTGTATCTTTATACACTTACTGTTTGTTATTCAACTGACTCATTTGTGTCTATTTGTCTTCATTAGGAGAAACATCTGAGACCAAGAGACTTAAATGAAACGGAGGACGACATTAAGTCTCCTGCTAATGAAGCTTTGAAATTATGCTCTGATGTTTCAGAGACCTAAATGCATTGTTATTTTAGTATCATTGAGATACTATTATAGCTTTATATATATACAGTACAGTCCAAAAGTTTGGAACCACTAAGATTTTTAATGTTTTTAAAAGAAGTTTCGTCTGCTCACCAAGGCTACATTTATTTAATTAAAAATACAGTAAAAAACAGTAATATTGTGAAATATTATTACAATTTAAAATAACTGTGTACTATTTAAATATATTTGACAAAGTAATTTATTCCTGTGATGCAAAGCTGAATTTTCAGCATCGTTACTCCAGTCTTCAGTGTCACATGATCCTTCAGAAATCATTCTAATATGCTGATTTGCTGCTCAATAAACATTTATGATTATTTTCAATGTTGAAAACAGTTGTGTACTTTTTTTTTCAGGATTCCTTGATGAATAGAAAGTTCAAAAGAACAGCATTTATCTGAAATACAAAGCTTCTGTAGCATTATACACTACCGTTCAAAAGTTTGGGGTCAGTAAGAATTTTTATTTTTATTTTTTTGAAAAGAAATTAAAGAAATGAATACTTTTATTCAGCAAGGATGCATTAAATCAATCAAAAGTGGCAGTAAAGACATTTATAATGTTACAAAAGATTAGATTTCAGATAAACACTGTTCTTCTGAACTTTCTATTCATCAAATAATCCTGAAAAAAAATATTGTACACAAATATTTTGTACAATTGTACACGTTAATGGTTCTTGAGCAGCAGATCAGCATATTAGAATGATTTCTGAAGGATCATGTGACACTGAAGACTGGAGTAATGATGCTGAAAATTCAGCTTTGCATCACAGGAATAAATTACTTTGTGAAATATATTCAAATAGAAAACAGTTATTTTAAATTGTAATAATATTTCACAATATTTCTGTTTTTACTGTATTTTTAATTAAATAAATGTAGCCTTGGTGAGCAGATGAGACTTCTTTTAAAAACATTAAAAATCTTAGTGGTTCCAAACTTTTGGACTGTTCTGTATATATAATTATTTTAACATTTTTGCCCAGTAAACTCTCTCATGCTTTTTAAAAATGTAGTAAGATGCATTTCAATTATTGTCAATTAATGCATCCGTGTGAGTGTTTTTTTAAATCTGTTATTAGGACCTTTCATCGTAAAGACTTCCTTCTAAGTTGGTGGTCTTTTCACACAAGCAGAGCAGAAATAGACCATAAGGTGTTGTGTAAGCTGTAAAGGACCTCAGTGATCGTGTAATTATTGAATAGATGACTGTAGTGGTGTTCATAAGATATTCATTAGTGTATATCACTCGTGTGAGTCGTCCTGCAGTGTTTGTGCTCCATACATCAATCAATCGATCACATTTATTTCTATGGCACATTTAAAAACAACACACGTTGGCCAAAGTGCTTTACATACCAGGACCTAACAATTCATACACATTAAGAACACGAGACCAAGTACAAAACAAATGTGTTATAATAAATAAAATTACAAATAAATGACACAGATTAAACAGTCTAATTCCAGTGAAAAGAGATGAGATCTTTAATTAAGTGAGATTTAAAAGGCTCAAGTACAGGATCTAATATAGATGATTTCTCAAATCATGTGTTTTTGAGAACTGTTAGGCAAGGCAAGTTTATTTATAGCACATTTCATACACGATGGTAATTCAAAGTGCTTTACATAGAAAAGGAATCATAAAATAATCAAAACATATGCATAAGACATAAAAATATGCCTGATTTCCTGAATCACTAAATAATCAGATGCGGCATAAAACATTTTAAAACCCCACAGACGCACATTAAAGGAGACCTGAAGATCACAGAGACCTTGAGTGTTTGCCTAGCAACCACCTAGAACACCTTAGCAACTGCATAGTAACACCCTGGTAACAAGCAAACATTTTGTTTTTCATTTCAAACTTCAAAAATGGCTTACTTTTCACTCAGATATTGCTAGTGAATTTCACAAATAATTACAAAATGGCAAGTAACACATTGAATTAACCATGACATTTTGAAGTAGAAAGACAAGTATAGTATTTTCATGTAAAATATAATTTTTTTTACAGTGTAGTTCATCAAACGTGGTTTTGTAAATGAAGGCGAAATGCATGAGACAAGCATTTATTTGATTTAGTCACGGCCTGATCCTGATCCTGAGCCTCATTATTGTGCCGACATTTCTTCTCAGTTCAGCCAAATAGTTTTCCACCAAATTGGCCAAGAAAACTCAGAATTGAATCCTTCACTGGTGTGTGTGTGTGTGTGTCTGCATATGCATGTGTTTTCTAATCGAGCGCCTCATTTTTGTGACGGAGGTCAGCGAGGTTCTGACGTTTGTGATGGTAATGCGTATGGAAGGGGTTCGGATACAAAGACGAGACGCTGAAAGAGTCAGTCAGAGTCAGTTCAAAACCAAAAGATAATTTTACCGCCATTTCTGAGGTCCTGAGGAATTCAGGAATAGATTGCCCGGGATTCCCTGGGGATTTGAGTGTGTTTGTATGTGTGTGAGTTGATCAATAAAAGCACAAAAGAGCTGACCGGGCAAAATGCATGAGCTGAGATTGAACGAAAGAAACTGGAGGATGCAAATGTGAAGTGCAGGAAGATAACCCGTATTTTTGAGAGATTACGATTTTACGAGAATCACACTCGCTCACAGATAGGTAAATGGTAGCATGTCACGATTTAATGACAGTGCAATTGAGTGTCTCTGAAAAGCTGCTCTCTGACCTCCTGCTTTGACCCCGACTGACCCTTGAGTCTGTGTTGTCAGAGATCATTAGTCAAACACACACACACATACACACACACTGGCCGACTTGCACAAAGATCACTTGTCAGTGCGTTTCATTTGTCTAATTATCAGCCAATCAGAAAACACACTCTGCCGCATTTTTTGAAGATGTGAAAGAGCCTCACACACCTACACACACACACACACACATACACACACACAATCTCTGCTCTGTTTGGGTTGAAATGAATGTGTTTTGAGGACAGAAGATGAATATAAACAGTCATTTGGGCAAAGACACAATCATCTACATCCCAAGCTAATTCTTTTTCCTCAACAGTATTTTTTTTCCATTTTGATTGTCACTAAATCAACCAAAACTTACTTTTAAGTTAGTTTTATTGTGCTGATGTTGAATTGTCATATAGCTCAAGAGACTCAGGAGGTGTTTCTTTTACAGTTCCTTATGGATAAATCTAGACTCAAATGAGTCAACAGTTAGAGGAGACTTGAGATAACTATAATCTCTTGTTTTTAATCTCCTAAAAGATTAAAATTTCTGCCTAAAAGAAACAGTTTAGGTATAAAGGAAATCCCGTTTGTAGTGTGTTTACTTTTGCCTGATTTTATATTTTATTTTATTTTTTATTTTATTATTTGTGTACATTTTTGTCCTTTTGTATGCCATTTTTATTTTATTTTATTTTCTATTTTATTTATTTATTTATTTTTCTGTACTTGTGTTTTGTATTTTTGTATGTCTGTCTATTTTATTTATTTGCTTACTTACTTTA
>RJVU01075378.1:1545582-1560842 GCA_003731715.1 Anabarilius grahami
ATGCCTGCATATTTTACTTTATTTGATTTGATTATGATTTTTTTGTTTTGTTTTGGTTTAGGTTTTGTATGCCTGACTTTCTATTTTATTTTATTTTATTTTTTAATGATTTTTTTGTTTGTTTTTGGTTTGGGTACTGTGTTTTGTATTCTTGTCTTTTTATTTTATTTTATTTATTTTTTATTTTTTTGTGTGTGTGTGTATTGTGTTTTTATTATTATTTTGTTTCATTATTTTGTTTTATATTTTTTATTTTATTTAGTTTGTTGTACTTTTGTATGCCTGTCTTATTTTATGTTATTTATTCCTGTATTTATTTTTGTGTGTACTGTGTTTTGTATGTTTGTATGCCTCTCTTTTATTAAATTTTTTTTATTTTTGTACGCCTGTATGCATGTCTATGTTTACATTTTTTTGTACTTTTGTATGTCTGTTTTACTTAATTATTTTATACTTTCGTACTTTTACTTTTTTGTATTCTTTGTGTACTTTGTTTTGGACTTTTGTATGTCTATCTACTTTATTTTTCTCAATTTTGCTATTACTTTGTGCACAATAAGACAATCTATTCTTGGAGAACAAGTGGTTTCAAAAGGAATAGATACGTTTGTTCATTTAAGTCCAATAACCAGGACAGAGTTTAAGCTCTTCAAAGGAGCTTCATCAATAGTGTTGAGTTACAGAGACTGGTATAATGTAGCAGCTCTAGTGGGGGAGACGGACGGCGACTGTAACACTGAATATCCCCATCACAAACCACTTCACAGTTGCTTCACTTCGAGAGAAATCTTTAACAGCAAGTTGATTTTGAGATATAAAAGTAATTTGTCTCAAATGTCCAGTATTTTCGTCAGCTGTTGTACGCTTTCAGACCTTTGTATTTAAACTCATATCAGTGTATGTCTTTTTCCCCCATAATGTCATTAAATGAAGATTAAAATGTTGAAATGATAGCAGTGAATGCCCTGACAGCTGGACAGCCATCGGTGATAAAGTTTGACAGCGAGGTTTGTTCTGCGAGAACAACAGAGCGTTTCAGATGTTTTGCGCCCTCGTTTTCTGCCTGTTATTCGTTCATTCGGCCTGTGTTATGTGACTGACTGACTCTTTTGTCATTGATACATTGTAAATCAGTAAATTTTGGAGGGAAACCGATAGCACATCTGTGACACACACACACACACAGTGCCCTCAGGGTCAAACCCCTGTCTGACCAGACACAACAGTGTGTGTGTGTGTTTGTGAGGGTGTGTTTTGTGTTTCTGACTCGACAAGAAGTTCCCTCCAAAATGTCTTTTCTCATTCATCGTCCCGGCCGCCTCCCTCAGGGGCTAAACACACACACACCTCCTTTAGACGGCAGTGTGTGTGTGTGTGTGTGTGTGTGTGTGTGTGTGTTTAGCCCCACAGGGGCTCACCGCTGCAGACACAGCGGGGGAGAGATGCCACCGCCACTCTTTCTGAAAACAGCACTGAAAAGATTGCAAACTGAAAGAGAGCTGCTTTTGTCACATTTACAATGTACAAGAGTAGAAGCTCAATTGACTCGACTAGCTTGTGTTGTGTGAATCATTTGCTATAAACAGCTGATACACAAATAAATCAGGAAGTGTTAGTTGTCCTGTCCATGTCTAGAAGTGTTATTTCATTCATTGAAATGTGGAATTTATTATAAAACTATTGTCCACCTTGATCATCCCAGTCATGAATAAAGTTCTTGTTCGACCAACTAACATGTATTTGGTTGACATGCATTAGTTTTATATTGCATGCACAATTCTTTTTTAACTGCACTTGTCTTATATATAGCATTAAAAAGGTCTTGTTGTGAATGTTCTTATTGGTTCTCAAGTTTTACCTTTAGATATTGAGGTGTTAAATAAGGTGTTCTTAATTATCTGTGTGCAGATGCATCAAACCCCTTAAGTTCCTTATATTGTGTAGCCTATCTAAGGTTCTTCTTAAGTTAAGGGTTTGTTGCATCTGGCTGCTGATTAATGATCACTTTCACAATACACAAGTGTGTTTAGTTCTTTCATTATTCAGGCTCTTCAGATCAGTGTTTTTGTTTCTGGTTTCTTTAAAGGCACAATATGTAAGATTTTTGGGTTAAAATAACCAAAAAACACTAGAACAGTGTTATATATTTTGTTGACTTGTGCACTTAAATTATCCCAGATGTTTCCAAGAATCTTTAAATCCAGAGAAATAAGCAATTTTATCCAGGACATGGACTGTGTCTGTGCGTCACTTATCAATGACATCATACCGCATTACCCTCGATTTCCGGTTTTATTATTTCGTAGAAACCATGGAAACACCAAAGACGCTTTAATATATTATGTGTTTTATTAGACAGGTGAGCAACTGTTTGAATGGATACATTCATCGACAGAAAATCATGTTAAGTAAGTCTTATTGTTTAAATCTCATTTTCTCTCAGCGAGTACCATGTTTTACCATGCCTAATATTGATCTATCTTCATCACTCAAATGTATCTAATATGATAAACTGCGCTGCTTTACCCCACGTGCACATGACCGGAAGAAGCGAAAGCGGCGACTGTGGCATAATAAAAGTCCCGCTGCTCTCAAGCCGTGTGCCACGCTCGTCTCTAATTATCATACTACAGTAACATTAATAATCTCATCCATGAACATGGTTTCTGCTCGAGTCCTGTCCCGATTCTTTTCCACCAGCTGTGAGGTGAAGAGAACATCTCCCATGATGCCTTTGTTTTGAATAAGCGACCTCTAGCAGCAAAAATGTACATATTGTGTATAGAATAAATGGTTCCTTACGGAGCTGGAAAATGTTGAGCTGTGAAACATCTATGGTTCTAATTGGAACCTTTGAGTTTAAGAGTGTATCGTTTAATTTTAGCCCACTTTCTTTGTGTGTGTGTGTGTGTGTGTTGGGGGTGGGCTCATGTTTTAGAGGGAATTCCCTTCACTCCTTATTGTGAATGAATGTATGTGTGTGTGAGGTATAATTATACTTGCACTGTGTGATTTAATTCTAACAATGTTCTAATTATGTGATTGCATACATGTGTTTGTGCAAAAAATAGGGGGGAAATTTTATTGTGCATTCAAAAACATTTTTATGATGTTTTACTTTTTTTTTAACTAAAAATATGTTCTGTAAATGATTAGATGGAGTGTTTTCACACATGACTTTTAATCCTCTGGGTCTGGGGTTTGTTCAAATCACTAACCCTAAATATGAGCACTAATTAAAGGGATGCTTGTCTTAGCAAACTTCACTAATAAACCAATGTGAGTGCTCGAGCAGTGTGACTGAAAGCGTCTCCCCAGGGCAGGGAGTTTTTATACACCTCCTTAAACAGGAAACATTAATTAGAGGGTGTGTGTGATCTTTGACTCCACAGCTGAGGGCAAAAGTGACCCCTGGCTAGTACAGGAAGGATAAACTCAAGCCAGAACGCTCACAAAAACACACATGATTGAGAGCTGGATGCATTGTAACACACCGTCCTACAGTGAATGGAGACTGAAGTGAATTAACACTTTGATTTGATGAAACACTCTGATACTTATGAATGAGTGTCAATGAATGAACCGTTCGTCACATTCTGTTAGGCTGCCAAAGCACAAACACACACACACACACACACAGTGTAATTGTTGGACATTGCAGTCTTTTGTGTGTCCTGCTCAGCGAAGTGGCACCTCTTGTTGAGATTAGCAGGATTACCTGAAACTGTGCCAACCGGACAGAAACAGACTTCTCTTTTTCCTTCCGCCAGTTTTCAAGGAAACAGTCTGTGTGCAAAAGTTCAAAAGTACGAATACGGCAGGGTTTGGGAGGTTATTGTGTGTGGGTTTAACTACTCAGCTGTACTTTGGGGCAGCGTTGGGGAAAGTTATTTTTAAAGTCCCCCTGTGGTGAAAATGTTTTTAATGTTTGTTTGAGTGAGTGGAGGCGGGGCTAATTAGCATATTCATAGATCTGTGTGTACTAAATGAAGCAAGGGTGTAGAGTTACATTCAAGCTATTTTGAAGGGTTAGTTCACCCAAAAATGAAAATAATATCATTAATTACTCACCTTCATGTCGTTCCACACCCGTAAGACCTTCGTTCATCTTCGGAACACAAATTAAGATATTTTGATTAAATCCGATGGCTCTGTGAGGCCTCTATTGAGAGCAATGACATTGTAACTCTTAAAATCCATAAAGGTACTAAAAACACATTTAAAACAGTTCATTTGAGTTCAGTGGTTCTACCTTAATATAAAAAAGCGAAATCGGCCCATCACTATATAGTTAAAAAGTGGTTATTTTGGGTTTTTTGGCGCACAAAATAATATTAAAGGTGGTACAGAGGATCTTTTCGTCGACTGAGTTTTTGAAATGAGCGCATGCGTAAGAACAACCCCCCTCCATTTCGAGTGAACGCCTCCCAAAACTCGTGCACGAGTATTAGAACACGAGTGTTTACCACCGGCATTCGCTGTGTTATTAAGCCGGGCACACATTTAACGACTAGCTAAAACATTCTAAGACTGTGCTCAACATACAGCGATTGTTTCCTGCTCCTGAAGCAGATTTATATACTTTCACATGGAATTTGAACACCGACTGTAATCGCAGACTGAACGCAACTGGCTCTGACTGGACGCGTTTGAGCGCGATCAGTCATAAGTATCATTTTACATTCATAATCGGCCTTACAATCTTTAAGGGTGTGCGCGACTTAAAGCCGCGCACACACTTAGTGGATTCATTATGTCGGACTCACCGCAGGTAACTCATAATCTGCAGTTGTTACTCCGTTCTCCTGACAAAAACATTGCATGCGGCGCCTGTGGAGTGTGGAAAGTTACTGGAGCAGTGATTGATACTGGGCAGTGATTGACAAGCCAGAGGGCCAATCGTTTACGCGATGATCGCGTAAACGATTGGCTGATGTTTTTAAGGCCCTACCTCGTGCACAAATGATGTATATTAATAATATTCCTTTCAGTGCACCTAATAAATAGTCTTTTATCAGTTAGTAAAGACAGTTTCAAGTAATATTGCAAAAATGTATAAAACAAAACATCCTCTTTAGCACCTTTAAGATAGAACCACTGAACTCAAATGAACTGTTTTAAATGTGTTTTTAGTACCTTTATGGATCTTGAGAGTTACAATGTCATTGCTCTCAATAGAGGCCTCACTGAGCCATTGGATTTAATCAAAATATCTTAATTTGTGTTCCGAAGATGAACGAAGGTCTTACGGGTGTGGAACGACATGAAGGTGAGTAATTAATGACATAATTTTCATTTTTGGGTGAACTAACCCTTTAAGGCACGAAGAAATTTAAATACATTTAAATGTGTCATTTCGGTGATCAAAGATGAGTTTTAAGGGATAAATTGATTGACTACAGGGGGACTTTAAAGTAATGTGTTACAATATTGCGTTACTCCCTAAAAAAGTAATTAATTGCATTACCTAGTTGCTTTTTATGGAAAGTAATGTGTTACATTACACAATGTGTTACATTACATTACATTATATAGAGGGAACGAATTAGTAAATCGTGGACACGTTTTATTGAAATTCAGCAGCAAAGACATTGGGTAATAAAGTGAGATTAAATACATAAAGTATATTTGTGTAATTTAACGTAGGAATATACTGAGTTTGCATTTCACTGTTTTATTCATATTGAGGAATATTAAATCTGTTTTTGTGTTTCATGGGGACAGAAGAGGTGTCAGTCCATAAATAGGAAAACAAAGTAACTTACATTACTTATTTGAAAAAGTAACAACTTTGTTCTAATTTTAAAAGTAATGCATTACTTTACAAGTTACTTGAAAAGTAACTATTGAACAAAAATGTGTGTTGAGATGATTTAGTCCAAGAGAGATGCAAGTGTAGTATGTGTGTGATGTTGTTAAGGTCTACAGAGTCAGTACTTTTACTTGATACTGCAAATCTGGAGTTGAGGCGTTGAGTGTTTTGGCGGATTTGCCGGGGATTGAACGTCACAGCTGTGCAGATCTGAATAACACTGTGTGTCTATGTTTATGTGTGTGTTTGCTTATGGGATCGGAGTCTTAATCCTGCTGCTGAACTGGACACACACATGATAATTGATTTGTGCACAGAATCTTAATGTGATCTATAGAGATGTG
Organism: Anabarilius grahami; assembly: GCA_003731715.1. Taxonomy (NCBI): domain Eukaryota; kingdom Metazoa; phylum Chordata; class Actinopteri; order Cypriniformes; family Xenocyprididae; genus Anabarilius; species Anabarilius grahami. The sequence continues at coordinate 1,551,739 of RJVU01075378.1, forward strand.
ATTGTAGAAATGCCTTCTATTAAGTTGCTTTGTAAAGTGAAATGTGAATACATCATCCAGAAAGCTTCACTTTTCTCAAGTCTTTTCAAAGGACTGAAGGCTTGGAGATTTAAGTTATGGTTTTTGACATTGCTAAACCACATTTTTCTCTTTGTCTTTCGGATCTGGAGCCAGTTTAAGTGAAAATCGAGAAGCCTGGAGTCCATTAAATGTTTTGAAAACCCTTTCGGACATCCTGGATGACTGGATTGATCAAGAGATACAAACATGAGGGTTTATTAAATGACTCATTAAAACGGTCTTTGGAATTAGTTTTATGGATGTTTTATGTACAGATTTTCAAGCATCTTGAATGAACACTATGAATCAATAATGTGAGATTTGCAATTCAATTTCATCTATTTAGATTATCTTATTTAAAATGTTGATTATTTACAGAAGACAAGAAGTCTTAAAACACATAAACATGGAAGAGCTGAGAAATAAAATGCTAAATAAATAAATGGTAACACTTTAGTTTAGTGTCCAATTCTCATTAATAACTAGTTGCTTATTAGCATGCACTAAATTGGCTGTTTATTAGTACTTATAAAGCACATATTAATGCATTATTCTGCATGACCATATTCTACATCCTTTAATCCTACTGAATACTAACTATTAATAAGCAGTAAATTAGGAGATTTATGTTATGGTTTTTGGCATTGCTGAACCACATTTTGCTCTGTCTTTCATATCTGGAACCAGTTTAAGTGAAAATCGAGAAGCCTGGAGTCTATTAAATGTTTTGAAAACCCTTTCGGACATCCTGGATGACTGGATTGATCAAGAGATACAAACATGAGGGTTTATTAAATGACTCATTAAAACGGTCTTGGGAATTAGTTTTTACCATGCCTTTATGATTTTTGCTACTTTTTTGTTCAAAGGTGATTTACTTTAAAGGGTTAGTTCACCCAAAAATGTAATTTATTACTCACCCTCATGTCGTTCCACACCCGTAAGACCTTTGTTAATCTTCGGAACACAAATTAAGATATTTTTGTTGAAATCCGATGGCTCAGTGAGGCCTCCATAGCCAGCAATGACATTTCCTCTCTCAAGATCCATTAATGTACTAAAAACATATTTAAATCAGTTCATGTGAGTACAGTGGTTCAATATTAATATTATAAAGCGACGAGAATATTTTTGGTGCGCCAAAAAATACAAAATAACGACTTATGTAGTGATGTCCGATTTCAAAACACTGCTTCAGGAAGCTTCGGAGTGTTATGAATCTTTTGTGTCGAATAAGCGGTTCGGAGCGCCAAAGTCACGTGATTTCAGCATATTGGCGGTTTGACACGCGATCTGAATCATGATTCGATACGATGATTCATAACGCTCCGAAGCTTCATGAAGCAGTGTTTTAAAAATCAGCCATCACTAAATAAGTCGTTTTTTTGTTTGTTTTTTTTTGGCGCACCAAAAATATTCTCGTCGCTTTATAATATTAATATTGAACCACTGTACTCACATGAACTGATTTAAATATGTTTTAGTGCATTAATGGATCTTGAGAGAGAGAATGTCATTGCTGGCTATGCAGGATTTCAACAAAAATATCTTAATTTGTGTTCTGAAGATTAACGAAGGACTTACGGGTGTGGAACGGCATGAGGGTGAGTAATAAATGACAATATTTTAATTTTTGGGTGAACTAACCCTTTAATACACTGTATCGTACTTTAGTTGTAACTAAACAATTAACAGTTTTAATCAAAAGTTACTGTATTTGCTCACCAGCAGTAGTTATACAGTGAGTGTTATGTTTGAAGAAACAGAAAAATAGGCCAATATTTTTTTTTTGAGCATTATTTCCAATCAAACTGTAATTATATGAAGTTACGCAAAACGTGTGATAATATTTGTGTGTATTTAGATACATTAATAGTTTTAGTATCCTCTCAGAACGTATTCATAATTTTAGAAATGAGTTTGGTGAAAATGTTCTTCGAAAAAAACGACAAAATACGACACAGTGGTGAATGTTTATAGTCAGTAGACAAATTAAGTAAACTAGTGAGAGTGTGAAAAGTGTATTTTTAAGATTTTTTTTTTCTTTCTAAAACTCCACCGGAAATGAGGGTTGTACTAGGGGTGAGCTCAGGTAAATATCTGCAGCGCCCTCTACAGCACTGTTGTGGAATAACCAGGTGACTGAAAAAAATGACTGCGTAGATCACACAATAATGTCGAAGAACTGAGAGCCATGTGTCAGAGATGTGCTTCTAATGGTTGTCATCTCGTTTGGCTACAAACTGATTATCTAATTTCACTGAAACGCGGTTGATATTGTAAACTACAGTCGCATAGAGTCACTCAAAGGCGTGTATAGATATTTAAAGTTATAGATACTATTGTAGCATATCATTAAACCGTTTCATATTTGATACTTTCAGAAAATACATCTGAAACATGACGGGTTATTTGAGTTTGAGCAAATGCTGGGACCGCTTCATGTCATGTTCACTAGAGGGCGCGATTGAGCTTTACATGTTCACAACCTGCATAGACAGGTAAGTAAGAGTGATGAAAATTTACCTCAGGAAGATTGTAAAGACTAATTATTATTCCAGAACTACTAAATAATACCCTAAAAACCAAAGGGGGAAAACATCAGGTTGATAAAATTTTGTTGTACCACTTTTTACGTGTATTTTACATGTTTGCTGTTAAATTAGTTTACGTTGTATGTATATTTAATCTACATTTTCTGATCCCACAGCATTACTTTTTACTATAAAAGGTCCTTCTATACCAGATTAATGGTTCTCTATAATTATTTTATTTAATTGGTTTACGATTCTTTGTTATTTGAATGTATTCATAGAGAATTAAAAAATAATAGTTAGCAATAATAATCTTATTATGTTTGTTTTATCAATTTAAAACCACAAAGAGAACAATAAACAGTTATTTATTTATTATAATTCATTAAAATTTTTTTAAAGCCGGTTTAAAGTTTGTTGTATTGTGCTTCCATCCCAATTTATCTTTGCAAATGTCAAATTAGTTATAGTTATTTTACATTTGCTGTAGTTAATAATTGTTCCAAGGTTAAACATAATTGAGACATTAATCTGCACTGACTTTATTAAAATAAAAGTAAGAAATCTTCTCTGACGCCAGATTCATAATAATAATAATCATGGATGGCATCTGTGTTTCACCTCTCTGTGGTGCCCAGCTGCACTTTGACACTTGTGTTTGTGGCAGGTGACCTTTCAGGTGCGAGAGGGTCGGGTCGGGTGTGTGAGGCTCGCTGCTTCTGTCTGGACGTCATCCCTGGAGCTTTGACCTTTCGGTGTGGACTGTGGAGGAGCTTTTGTTCAGGTACGGCTCACGGTCAGAGTTCACCTTTACCACAGCAGAGCAACACGTCACGACCAATACTGTACACCTGTAAGCACCGCATCACCACGCATTAACTCAAACCGCTTTACCCGACATCCTGAGCCCTCCTAACCGAAACATTAACCTAATCTGTCCATTAGTATTTATTCTGTGTGTTTACCACACCTCACCTAAGTCTCACAATGCAGATAATTCACTCAAGCGCTAATATAATTTAGCAATTTTATTGCAGGATGTTTTATGTACAGATTTTCAAGCATCTTGAATGAACACTATGAATCAATAATGTGAGATTTGCAACTCAATTTCATCTATTTAGATTATTTTATTTAAAATGTTGATTATTTACAGAAGACAAGAAGTCTTAAAACACATAAACATGGAAGAACTGAGAAATAAAATGCTAAATAAATAAATGGTAACATTTTAAGTTTAGGGTCCAATTCTCATTAATAACTAGTTGCTTATTAGCATGCACTATATTGGCTGTTTATTAGTACTTATAAAGCACATATTAATGCATTATTCTGCATGACCATATTCTACATCCATTAATCCTACTGAATACTAACTATTAATAAGCAGTAAATTAGGAGTTTATTGAGGCAAAAGTCTTGGTTAACAGTGAGAATTGGACCCTAAACTAAAGTGTGACCAAATAAATTAATTATGTGTCAAATATGTCAGAAATTACAAACATATACATTAAATAAATTCAGTTGTAGTTCCTTGACGCTTAATAATTTTCATCCTGTAACTGGCTTTCAATCATCATTAAGTCAGTGCATGTATTTTGTCCTTCTCCATCAGCTCGTTTTGGCATAAGGTGCTTGATTTTGTCTTCGCTTTACTTGATATTTCATATCAGACTATTTCATAGTCTTTCTATCATTTATTTTGTATATGGTTGTATATAACATGTTAATCTTACTGTGTACTTATGTGCACTATTGTTTAAAAGTTTGGAGTGAGTAAGATTTTATCTCTTGTGCTCACTAAGGCTGCATTTATCTGATCAAAAAATACAGTAAAAACAGTAATATTGTGAAATATTATTACAATTTAAAATAACGGTTTTATATTTTAATATGTTTTGAAATGTAATGTGATTTAAAGCTGAATTTTCAGCATCATTACTCCAGTCTTCAGTGTCACATGATCCTTCAGAAATCATTCTAATATGATGATTTTATGAAACATTTTATATTATTATCAATATCAATGTTGAAAACAATATTTTTGTGGAAACCATGATACATTTTTTTTCAGGATTCTTTGATGAATAGAAAAGTTCAAAAGAGCATTTATTTGAAATATAAATCTTTTGTAACATTATAAATGTCTTTAATGTCATTTTTGATCAATTTAATGTATCCTTGCTGAATAAAAGTATTCATTTCTTTCAACAACAACATCAAAAAAATCTCACAGACCCCAAACTTTTGAATGGCAAAGGCTTGAAGTTTAAAGAAACATGAAGTGTCAGTCAAGTGTGTCCAAACATTTGTCTGGTAGTGAGCATATATAAATAATGTACTGTAAGTTCATGTTTGCTACACCATCGTGTCGGTGGTTGTTAACGGGCTTGTTGGACACAGCGTGTCCAGATGTTGAATGGACGGAGGTCTGTTGGGTGTTTTGGAGCAGAGAAGGACACTTGAGTCGGCTTCACACTTTGTGGTTCTGCTGTGCCACAGAGCTTCAGCAGTCCCGGCCCGTATCGCCAGCCCGCCGTCGGACAGCACCTCTGTCTTCACCACGGGCACCTGGGAATTATTCAGTTTCATCAGGGCGTCCAGAGAGCACTTCTGCCTTTCTTTAACACTGCTTCCTCGTTCCACCATGTCTCTGTCATCTTTATCTTCCTCCTCCTCTTCTTCTTCCTCGGTCTCTGAGCAGTTTTCATCTCCAGTGTCTTTTGTTTCTCCTAAAACGCCTCTTCCACTGACATCTCCGTGCGCGTTTGTGATTCCCGCAGGGTCTTTTTTGACGGATAGGTCGAGCGGCCCTTCGTTGGAGCGAGCCGTGCGCTCCAGCGCCTGTTGAATATGCGACAGCTCCGAACGGATCTTTCCCAGGTGAGCCCACAGGTGGCACTGCTCAGGCAGCGATGCGGCGCGCTGCTCCGTGTTCTGGTACTGCTGCAGTAATGTGGAGAAATCCTGGAGGAGAGCAGCTGCTGGGTCCGCGTCTCTCTCCATTCCTCTCTGTCTCGCCTCCAGCTGTTCAGACATATGCAGCGGGGACGAGACGTCACTGCGGGGGCTGTGAAAACACAGTTTAATTGTATCTAAATACCATTCATCAACTTTGTCCTGAGTGTGTAATACATAGACAGAAACAATACTCAAAGACACACCAGATGAAATGCATCTGTGTGTATGTATATATATATATATTAACACTTTGTGGTTCAGAGTATATATATATAAATATATTTTCTTGCAGTTGTGAGAAAAAAAAGTCAGAATTGCGAGCTTATAACGTACAATTGTTAGTTTCTAACTCGCAATTCTGACCTTATTTCTTGCGATTGTGTTTATATCTCACAATTCTGACATTATAACTCGCAATTNACGCCATGAAATAAAAAATTAAATTTCGACTTTTTATCTCACAATTCTGACTCTTTTTTTTTTTGTGAGTTATAACTTGAAAATTGCGAGTTATAAAGTCAGAATTTCGTGATCAGAACTATGATTTATAAAGTCAGAATTGTGAAATATAAACTCGCAATTGCATGTTATAATGTGCATTTGTGAGGGAAAAAGTCGTTTTTTGTAAATTCTGACTTTATATCTCGCAATTCTGAGAAAAAATTGTGAGATATAAAGTCAGAATTGCTTGATAAAAACTCGCAATTACGAGAAAAAAGTCAGAATTGCGACTTTATATCTCACAATTTTTTTTTCAGAAAAGTCAGAATTGCGAGTTTATAAAAAACGTCTTTTTCCCCTCACATTTGCACATTATAACATGCAAATGAGTTTATATTTCGCAATTCTGAGAAATAAAGTTAGAATTGTGAGATGCAAACTCGCAATTGCGAGGAAAAAAAGCAGAGAATTGTGAAATAAAAAGTCGCAATTACCTTTTTAATTTTTTTATTTAGTGGCGGAAACAAGCTTCCATATTCAAGTGTTATCATTTTTAGGGTTCTTGTCTTACCTGTTGTGTACAGGCAGCCTGCTGGACATCAGGGAGGCGATGGACGCAGACTTGTGAGTGTTTTTCAGAGAGTCGAGGGCAAACTCAAGTGCTTGTTTCTTCTCCCCTGGTGCACCATGGGAGTCAAAGGATGCTGCCGTCCTCTTCAGACTTTGCTCTCTGATGAAGGAAGCATCCTGCTGCCAGCCTGTCTTTCCTTCCCTCGATCGTATCCTCTCCTTTACGGCGTGGCTCGGCTCCGGGGAGGAACACGTAGGAGGCACCCAGGCTGCGGGCGAGGTCTGGCTGGGCCGCAGGGCCGGGACCTTCCACAGGTTTAGTTTGGGAGGGTACGAAGGCTGCGGCAGGCTTACGGCTGGTGGTTTGATGAGTTTACTCGTCTCGGAAGACGTTGAGGAGGGCGTTGCACCGAAGGTGTGCTCGCATAGGAAAGGATAATACAGGTGAGGAGGAAGTAGAGGTCGCTCTGAGTGTCTTTGCGCATGGGTGAGCTGCGTGGTTGACGCCAAAAAGGGTAGCGGTGCGGTTGTGGTCGCTGTGCTCGCTGTAGTAAGTGCCGGGTTTAGGTATGAAAGGAGTCCAGGAGCCAGTGGGTATCCAACGCCAAGCAAAGACAGATTGAAACCTGTTGTGTCGGGGCATTCAAGTTGACCCGTTGACGCCGGTGGAGGGTAACAGGGCAATGAAGAGGCCACCGGGTCTGATTTGGGCTTTGCACCGGAAGTCTGATTGCTAAGGATACGCCATTGCTCTGAAAGCAACGCTGCCGATCCAGACAGACACGTTTTAGACAGCCTATAGTGTCGCAGTTTTGACTCCACCTCAACTGAGCGTGCTCGCAAAAGTTGCTCCTCGAGTGAGAACACGTCCGCCATCACGAGTTCGGCTTCTTGCTTTGAACGTTTACTTCCTCTGGTTTCCGCAGGTTCGGGACTCGTAACCGCTGAGCCGTTTGTCTCCATTATCTCGTCATCTTTCTCCGCTTCTCTTTTCTCAGCCTCCTCGACTTCCAGACTCGCCGCCGAATGCGAGGGCTCGTCCGACATCGCGGCCTGCTCAGAGTGACCTTTAGTGGGGCTACGGGAGCGAATGCCTCCCTGTTGAAGCCGGAGTTGGTCTTTTTTATACGGCCAGTCGGACTCGATGAGCAACGACAGGGAGTTTTTGCACAGGCTGTACTTCATGTGGTTGTACAGGTGGGATTTCTCCATGCACGTGAATGGGCACTGGAAGCATTTGTAGTTGTAGGGTTTGCCCCACGGTCGCGGGATGTAGTGCGGCTTTTTGGGCTTGCGTTCCTTGTGTTTACAGCCCACCTTACAGTCGTCCTTAGACATGGTGTGATCTGAATCAGTCCCAGATATGAAAACAGGTTTTGTCTCAAAGCTAAATTTCTGAGGAGCTTGTGTGATTGTTTATGTGTGTGTTTCAGGACAGGTTTACATTGAGTGTGTGTTTGTAGGATGAATTGTGTGTGAACTGTAAACTCGTGTTTGGTCAGGACTGGGATTATGCAGGAACTCAGCCATCAGATTTCAGCTGTTGAGAAAATCAAGAAAATATATGATTAAACTTTTTATAATAAAATATTGTTAATTAATTCCCTTTTCACAAGATGTAACATAATCTCTGGTGTCTCCAGAATGTGTCTGTGAAGTTTCAGCTCAAAATCCCCCGCAGATAATTTTATTATAGCTTGTCAAATTTGCCCCTATTTGGGTGTGAGCAAAAACACGCCGTTTTTGTGTGTGTCCCTTTAAATGCAAATGAGCTGCTGCTCCCGGCTCCCTTTCCAGAAGAGGGAGGAGCTTTAACAGCTCACGCTTCGGTTACTCAACAACAACAAAGCTGGAGAATCTCACGCAGCCAAAATGTGGATTGTCAGTAACAGTGTTCAGCTTTACATTGTTCAAACCGGAGTCGAACACTGATGGAGAGACTCAGGAAGAAGTTACAACTTTTAGAATGAAACTGGACGTTTCTGAATGATTAGTTGATAAATTTATGTAGTTGCTGTGGAGTTGATTCAACTCATCGACTAGCATGTGCCGTCATGTTAATCTTTTGTGCAAATCCAGCATTGAATTGACCCTCGTTTGTGAAGCAGTCCGGAGTAAAATGACGGCGTGTCAACAACACTCTACTACAACAACTCTTCCTCTTCTCTAAAGCAGCCCAACATGGCCTCGCCCCCTTTGTTGTGTGTTCTCGGGGGCGGGGTTTATGTACATTTTGGGGTTTGTGATGTCACCAACCCGGGAAGAAGCTCGCTGTAGTCCTCAAAAACTGATTTCTGTAAAAGAAAACATCTCCCTTTGCATTGAACTTTGAGCGTCATAACTTTGCAGATGTTGTTTATGCTCAAACAGCAACATTACACACTAACTAAAGTTACAAAAGTGAAATCATAATCAACCACACATTTAATAATCTAGAATATTATTAAACAAATATTATAATAATTTAATAATATTTTAAATGATTATATACAATAATTTATAATATTATTAAACAAAATATTATTATTGTATCAATTT
>RJVU01075378.1:1560873-1576040 GCA_003731715.1 Anabarilius grahami
AGATCATTATTAAACAAAATATTATTACTTCAATAGTTTAATAATATTCTAAATTATTGTATTTAATAATTCAGAATATTATTACAGGTAAACAAAATATTTTAATCATTTAATAATGTTTTAAAATATTTCATCATTTAAAATATTATTAAACAAAGACAACATTAGAAAAGAAAGATTTATTTTAAAGGTCAGAATCAGATTAAAACGTTGTCAGGTAAAGTCAATGTGAAACTATAGTGTTTTCAACCCATTTTACTTTTGTAATGTCTTACTGGATACTCAGTGAGAATAAATGTTGGACAGGACTTGATTTTATTCATTAGGAATTGATTGGATAGTGAAAAGTGTCTCTGTGTGACAGGTGGTTGAAAAATAAGAAGGCTTGATGACATCAGAAGAGTAATTTTAATAAAAGATTGTGCACGGATGAATAGTTCATAGGAAGCCCCAGAACTTGTGCTTGAAGAAAGTAAATAGAGTCCGTTTTGATTTCACAGACTTTAACAAAGAGAAGAGATGATGATGGTTTTCTCAGAACTGCTGAAAGTCCTCTATCTGCCACCTTTCATTACGTCCAGGGTTGCACCAGCGAGGTGTGTGTGTTTCTGGAGGGGGCTGCACCTGTGCGCGGCTCTCATGTTCACTGTAGTATTTGCAACAGGACCCTGAAGGTCAGCTATAGGCACATCCTGACAAAGGGCAGAGGGACGCGAGGCTGCCCGTGTGTATGTGTGTTAATGAGAGATTGGCATCACGCCCGCGAGGCATCGTTAGCGGAAGAATGTGGGTCAAGGCAGATTGACTGCTCTTTTGCCCACTCTATCAGTCTGTCCACCACCATCATCTGTCTCTCTCGTGCATTACACTGCATGTCGACTGTTTTTATGTTCTACATCCTCTGTGTGTTTCACTCTTTCTTTGTATTTCCAATCAAAGAAGTTCTAAAGGAATTAAGAGGAAATGTCATTCTCTGAGTCCTTTTTCCCCTCCAAAATTCTAAAGCGTTACTGAATGACTTTTTTTCTAAAGATTTACTTTTCAGAGTAAAATCTATTATCATGTCTTAAAAGATTTAACTTCACATAATATGCATTAATGCCCCCAGAGTACAAAAGATGATCTGATCATTGGTTTTCAAATGATCATTTGTTATATAATACTAATTATACTAATTCATTTAATTATTGTATTATATTTATATTTTTATTATATTACAAACACTGTAAAAAATTATTTTCATGATTAATCACAACATTTTTGCTTTTGTCAAATCAACTTAGATAATTAATGTGGTTCAGATAACATAATATTTTGACTTTCTGTTGATTAAACCAATCGCCTTCATTGTATGAATTCAAATTTTTAATTTCAATGAACTCAAAATATTAAGGCAATCAGGTAACTTACTTTTTTAAGTTGAACCAACAATTCTTTTTTACAGTGTACTTATTTTAACATTTACCTTTTATAGAACAACTAAAATTCCTCCATTTTGTATTGACATTCTTCATGAAAAAGTATTTATATGTAGATAAATATGCTTAAAATACATCTTTTTAAAGATATCAGAAAGTCATGTTTCTATATATATTTTTTTTAAGTTTTTAATATCAGAAGTCTATTAACTCTAATATGAGCTATGATTATATAAAATACTACCTTCGAATTGTATTGCAATTTAGTTCAAACAAAACTATTGTACAATTCAAAACTATTTAATTAACACCATTTAATTTTTTACATCTACAGTCTTTCAGAAAGAACCAACTACACTGATGTAATTTAACTAATAATTTTTGTTATTAATAAAAGCATGAGGAATAGGAGATGGTGAAAGCAATTAAATAATGGTGTAATTAAAAGGCTGTGATATCACTCAAATGCCTCTCTGTTATGATAAAAATATTCTTTATTCTTGATTATTTATTTTTTGCTCCTGGCATTTTCCTTTGGGTAGAAAGAGAGAATGAAAAGAGAAGAAAATGAAGCAGGAAATTAAGAGAAAGATGAAATGTCCCGCTGTGAGGCATGAGTTTTGTCGCTCGTATCTCGGGGTGTAGAGACAACGAGAGCCCGAAGTGATTTCGGTTTAAAGACGACGAGTGGCGAGGAATTTCACCAAACTTTCATCTATTACAGCACTCAAAGAAATAATGAAATCACTTCTGCAACTTTCTGTAAATCCTGGCAGTATTTTAACAGCGTGTGCATTGTGTGCGTGTTTTGGTCATATTGCAGTTATGCCCTCCTCCTCAACCCGTTCTCTGGTTTTAACCGGACATCAAATGCCGCTGTTAGTGTTAATCAATAAAATTATTTTAGAGTTGTTCTCACTGCGCGACATTCTTTGTGGTGTGTATGCGTGTGTCAGTTTTAAGGCCCTCAGGGCTCGTTCGGACGCTGGTCAATGACACTCGCATGGATCGTTGTGTGTTAAATATGTATTGTCTCGCTTAAATAAGGACGCTTGCTAAAAGCATCGACATGCTGTGGTGGAATCCAAGAACTGAGAACACACAAACGCAGGGCAACAGCGAACAAAACGGATGGGTTAATTGAAAAGCAAATTGTCTTTTTAAGATATATTGGCTGTAATATATTTAAAAGTTTGAAGTGGCTCTTCCTTGAAATTAGAATAATATTTTAGACTTTGTGTGAATTATATGAAGCACTGCACATGTGTGAATAGGTTGTGTGTGTGTGTGTAGCTCGTACCTCCACAGTAGTTCATGACACTTGAAGTTTTCTCAATTTGACTCTTTATGAAGGATCTGGAAAATAAACAAGTGTCTAAAATTAATTTCAGCTTTGATTCTGTCATATTTGATTTAAGTATAGTCCACATTTAATGTTAAATGACAATCTCTCCAATGTGCAAACGTCTCTCTATCTCAAGTATGTGATTGGTTACAATAATACATTTTAATATTGTTAATTATTCATTAAAATCAATTAATAAAAAAGTTATTTTAGAAATTCTGTATTATGTTTTAAAGGCCAGGGTGGCCAATTTTATCTATTTATTAACAATGTCATGTCTTTACGTATTGCATTCTTTCAAAGACACGCTAATGCCTAGAGTAAATATTTCTAGTAAAAGTATTTTTAAAAGTTTTTTTTTTGTATAAATGCCTAAAAAAGCTGTTATTGCCTATAGAAAAAGACAAAGTTCATTGAACACAGGTTGACCTTTTGTGACAGGGCATGTTGTCTTGCTAAATGGGGTTAGTTGTCGCAATGAAACCTGCCATTAAACAGCCTATAATAGATTATTATAGTAAAATTTTAACAAAGACAAGTATGAAATGCAAAACAATTAATGAAACAGCAGAAAAAAAGATACAAATATTGTACTTAATTCTATGCAGTTGCAACATTTGAAACAGATGTGACATTATGCCCCATATAACCAAACATTTATGTTAAAAAAACCTTAAGAACACAGTTCAGCTTTTTACTCAGAATTGACTTTTGCAATGCAGTTGAACCTGACTTTGTATTCCAAGCATAATTTAATTATGTTCAGTCGCTCACAAGACCTAATTCAAAAATGATGAATTTTAGTTAAACCACTCTTATATTGTGTAATTGGACTTTTTACTCAAAACCTTACTGTATAACACACACAACAACTCTCCCTGCTGTCTATTTTACATATTTAGTATCATATAGATTACATATTTTCACGTCACATAATAACATCACACACAGCTTCATTTCAAAAAAAGTTAATCAAGACTAATTTCATTGGCATCTCAGTAGTTCATCTCAGTAATTCTGATGCACAGCGCTGCATTTGAGATGTTCAGTTACGACTCACAATCACCCTACACATAAAGCGATTAATCTGCTCCAAACTTACACCATAATAACTTTTATCCGCAGAAAACGGCTTGACTTACCTGCTGCGCGTCTGTGTCATGTTGTGTTCCAGAGGCGGCCGGTGATGTGCGTTCGGGTGTTTTATGAGGGGAGAGAGATGCATGCGCACACACACACACGCATACACACATGGATGAACAAGAGAGAGAGGCAGATATATATATTCTCTAGGAGGGATGCCTTGGGGCAGTACAATCAGGCACAGGCCCCTCCTGCCTCCCCTGCTATTGGCACAAGCTCAAGTGGGCCCAAATTAGGAAACCTGCCCGGTTCAGTCCATTAAGGAGAAGTCGAGACACTTCAGCCTCGCTGTGGCGGGACAGTTTGCTTAATTGGGCCGCAGTGCAATTTAAAGTCACTGATGGAAACTTTAGCAGCCTTGATGCAGCACTTTATGGACTCATTTCAGTTTCAGTTTATAACAAGAACTGTTCAATTGTATTGTCAAAAGCAGTGCAAAAAAGTTGCTATTAAAAAAGCCAATTTATATAACACTGTTTTTAAGTTAACAATTAAATAAAATTTTTATTGGCAAAAGCAGTGCAAAACAGTTTTTAAAACCATATAAAAAAATAAAAAAACATTAATTTAAATATTGTATTGCCAAAAGCAGTGCAAAAAAGTAAAAAAAAAACAATTAATATAAAACTGTATTTAAGTTAAAAATTAAATTAAATATTATATTGGCAAAAGCAGTGCAAAACAGTTTTAAAAAATATATATATTTAAATAAATAATTACATTAAATTAAATATTGTATTGCCAAAAGCAGTGAAAAAAAGGTTTTAATAGCAAATAAATGTAAAAATTAAATTTAATTAAATTACTTCAAAATTGGAATAAATTAAATCAATATTTAATTAAAAATAATAATAATGCTGATTTATTATAAATAATAATCAGATATTAACTTGCAAATTTTACAGCAATTCATACACTGTAAAAAATTATTTTCATGATTTATGACTTTTTTCTGTCGTCAAATCAACTTAGATAATTAATTTGGTTCAGATAAAATAATACTTTGAGTTTCTGTTGATTAAATCTCTTTCATTGTATTAACTCAAATTTTTAATTTCAATGAACTCAAAATTTTAATGCAACCAGGTAACCTACTTTTTTTTAAGTTAAACCAACAGTGCAGCGATTAAAGCGATAGGTTCACTTAAAAGTCATCATATATTTTTCGCCATTCACTTTTATTCTTAGGCAGAGAGCAACTAGAATATTGTTTAAAATATGTCATATATCACACGGGTTTGGATACGACATGATGGTGAGTAAATTATTGATTTATGGGTGAACTATTTCTTCAGTTTGTCAGGAGTGAAATTTCACCATCAGAAACTTCACAGAACCTTGCGGCTTACTTTATGGACTTCCCTCTGTCTCTGACTCTCTCTGCATTCGCGGTTTGACCCAGTTTGTGTCTGTAGACGAGCATAAAGCTGCAGAATCAAGTTTTAATGTGCATTGCTAACAGTGCATGACAGATCGGTAAATAAAGGCCAGCCTCCATCAATCATTAATAACATATATGCGGTTTGGATGGAGAAAGCTTGAAAGTAGCTATGAAAAATAAGCTTTCTGAATAATCTAAAAGACTTCGCTTCTCCGTATCGTTGAGATGTTTCAGTATTGTTCTCATCAGTGTTTTTGCGGTCGGGTCCGTCTGTGGTTCTCAAGCGTAATGCAGTGGTCTCTCTCCACAACCTACATAATTTAATATCTTTAACGCAAACTAGCCACAAAATTCACTCACGACTGCAATAGTTAAAAACGACATCTCTGTGAGAAGGTCATGGATTGTCTCTGAGGAAATAGAAATGATGTTTGATCATGAGTACAGTAGTCAGCAAAAAAACTTGATAAAAATGAAACGGTTAGTACTTATTTCTTTTTTTACATTTATTCAAATCGTAAAGTTAATTATATATGTCAAAGTGTTTTGTTTATTTATCTATTTTTGTATAAGCATTTGTTTACAGTATGTAATAGAGTTTAGGATTGAAAGTATAAAATATATATTTTAAGGTGTCCTTGTTACAGTGTGATTAAGTAATTTAAGTTTTGAGTAATATTAATTAACAACATGTACTTGTACATGTTACGGTTAGGATTAGGGTTTAGTTTAGGGTTAATTATGCATAATTTACTGTTATTATTATAATAAGTACATGTAACATGTAACAACGACGCTGCAAAATAAACCAATTACAAATCTAAATAAGCATACATTTATTTGAGAAGCAAAATTGCATAATATATTAAGACTTGTTGTCAGCAAGTGCATCTTGAATTGAATTAAAATAATTAACAATTTGAATTAAATTACATATTTTTATTCCATTGACAAAATCACAAGATTATGCTGTCAAGTCACATTTATTTATATAGCACAGATTGTTTTAAAGCAGCTTTGCATTAATAAACAGGAAAACAACAGTTAATGTTTTTAAAAATGGTTTACTTTATTGTTACATTTAAATACTGAGTAATATTAATTCACTACATTAGTTGCACATAATTATGCACAATTTATAGTTATTACTATAGTAATTACATGTAACTTGTAACAAGGACACTGTAAAATAAAATTTTATCAGATCCTTTTTACAAAAATGCATTATATTATATAGAAAACTAAAAATGTTTGTATTATTTTGCACAATGGAAGCCCACCATATTTCAGATGCATTAAATACATGGTTTAATCTGGAAATCGCTAATGTCATCACATCACCGAAGGATCCCAGTGACCGATATGTGTCACGTTTACCCCTCTGCATATCAGATAGAGAGAGAGGGAGATGGTTTGTGAGTGTTTATGAGCACAGGTCCTTTGAGAAATGTCAGTGTGTTTGTAGGGGGGGTTGAGCCCTTCCTGGAGGATCAGGAGTGCTGTCAGACACACGAGAGGAGATGAACTGTGACAGCGTGATCCGTAGGGCCTAACCATCTGTAGAAACAGAGAGAGGGGAGGTGTATGGGGGAGACTGAGAAAGACTGAAGAAACTTACGAGTTATAGGTGAACGAGAGAAACCCTGTCTCTGTTATGAGCAAAATGTAGGGCTTTTATGAGGAATAATTACATTTCTCTTATTTACTCACTGACATGTCACAAACAACAGCAGTTTGTGGTGTCATTTAACAAATCACTTTAAGGATTAAAATTTCCTGATAATTTACTCACCCCCATGTCATCCAAGATGTTTATGTCTTTCTTTCTTCAGTCGAAAAGAAATTAAGGTTTTTGAGGAAAACATTCCATGATTTTTCACCATATAGTGGACTTCACTGGGGTTCAACGGGTTGAAGGTCCAAATGTCAGTTTCATGATCCCAGACGAGGAATAAGAGTCTTATCTAGCAAAACGATTGGTCATTTTCTTAAAAAAATGAAATTTATATGCTTTTTAACCACAAATGCTCGTCTTGCGATGCGCTACGCATGATGTAATCTCGTTGGAAAGGTCACGCGTGACGTAGGCGGAAGTACCGAGCAAGCATTTACAAAGCGAACATGCAAAGACTAAATTAAACAGCCTTTACAAAAAAAGGTAAAACAATGATGTCGGACGATTTTGAAGTTGGAGGAGAAAATGAGATGGAGTTTTTCGCCTTACCACCATACTTTCGCCTATGTCAAGCGTGACCTTTCCAACGTGATTACGTAATGCGTGGCGCATCGCAGAGCAGTGAAAGATGAGCATTTGTGGTTAAAAAGTATATAATTTTTTTTTTATTTTTTAGAAAATGATCGTTTCACTAGATAAGACCCTTATTCCTCGTATGGGATCATGTAGAGCTCTTTGAAGCTGCACTGAAACTGACATTTGGACCTTCAACCCATTGGTCCCTGTTGAAGTCCACAATATGGAGAAAAATCCTGGAATGTTTTCCTCAAAAACCTTAGTTTCTTTTCAACTGAAGAAAGAAAGACATAAACATCTTGGATGACATGGGGGTGAGTAAATTATCAGGAAATTTTAATTCTGAAGTGAACTAATCCTTTTTTTGAAAAAAATATCTGTCAGAGGGGAAAGAAAAATAATCTTTTCACTTTAATTATGTTTATTTTTCTTACCCCACTGACAGATAGTTTTGATACATTTTAATATCCTTTTGCTTTAATAAGTGCCCTTATTATGCTTTTTCGGATATTAACTTTCATGTAGTGTGTAATATAGATGTTTGTGAATGTAAAAGGTCTGCAAAGATCAAAGATAAATTTAGTTATTGACTCCCAAAAGAAAGAAACTATTCTGAACCACCTGAAATGACTCGTCAGTAATTCCAGTCTTACTTCCTGCTCGTAGGTTTGTAACAACGTCTACTTTGCCCCGCCCTCAAACACTGTAGTTGTATCTGAGACTGCAAGAGTTTGGTTTTGGTTGTCGACATGTTGTGAAGACTCTGCTTTCTCGCCAAAGCACATACACTTTCCTGCACTTCCAAAGGTTGAGGACTCAGGCTCGAATCAATACGGTAAAACTGTAGGGTAAAATCGTTACTGTTTGTATCACTGTGTATCAAGTGCTGAGGAAGATCTGAAGCTGAAATTCAGTTATGCTGTTGGAGGATAAGCGATAGACCAATCACAACTGACCAATCAGAGCAGGGCAGGCTCTCGGAAGGGAGGGGTTTAGAGAGACCGAATCCTTTATTGAACCGAAAATTAAAGTTTTTTTTTTTTCCTTAGATGCATGTAAACTTATTGTAGGAGACTCCAAAGCAAAATTAAATTAAAATAAATTTTATGTTAATGTTGATTTAAGAATGTTTAGACTGTGAAAGGAAATCATTTTCCGCAGTGCATGACTATAGAGGACTAGTTCATGAGTTGCATGGACTGTCTGAGAAAAAACCCTAATCATACATTTATTTCCTCTGGAGTTTAAGAAGAAATGTCTCAAACTGTGCTCAGATTTGTCAGGATAAGTTTGCAAGTCAAAGTTCGAGATTGCAATATAACTCAAACATTTCTCGCTCAGAAGATTATCTAGAAGATTATATAGAAGCATAATCTGAGCTGCCATCCACATTCATTTTATAGCGTTTGTACTCTTACTGTAAGTCTTCATTTGTGTCTTTTATTTCTCCTAATGAAACATCTGAGACTTAAATGAAACTCACAAAGTCTTCTGAGCAATGAAAGAGCATCCTCTGAGCACTAAAAATTTCCTTGGGCACTTAGTTTTAAAACGCTCACTGATTCATAAGTGTGTTTGTACCTGAAGATAATGAACTGTGTGTGTGTGTGTGTGTTTGTGTGTGTATGAACCTGAAGATGGAGTAGAGATTGTGTGTCCGTATGTTCAGGCATCTGTGAGCATGACAGCTCGACTTCATTATGAGTCAGAGAGAGCAACCTTAGGCCAACACACACACACAAACACACACACACACACACACACAGGCACATGCTGCTGGGTCAATCCAGCAATCCAGCTGTGCAGTTATACATTTTCACAGGGTACATCATTACTTTAATATCAACACATTTATCAAAGAGGATTACACACATACACACACTTCTGACGGTACTAAACTCGGTGAATGCTTTATAATGATAATAATTCCACATAATCATAATGTGTATATGTGTGTTGGTATCTGTATTTATGTTGGGTGAGATAAAGAGACAAGCTATATTATATTGAAACTACATTACTATAATTAATTAAAAATGATTTTATTGTGAAATATATATGAAAATAAATAACTGTTTTCTATGTGAATATATTTTAAAATGTAATTTATTCCTGTGATCAAAGCTGAATTTTCAGCATCATTACTCCAGTCTTCAGTGTCACATGATCCTTCAGAAATCATTCTAATATGCTGATTTGATGCTCAAGAAACATTTATTATCATTATAAATGTTGAAAACAGTTGCGCTGCGTCATATTTTTGTGGAAACTGTGACACGTTTTCAGGATTCTTTGATGAATAGAGAATTCAAAAGAACGGCATTTTTTTGAAATAGAAATATTTGACTTTTGATCAATTTAATGCATATTTGCCAAATAAAAGTATTATTTCATTAAAAATTAAACCTTTGAATGGTACTGTATATTAATTAACAATTAAAGTCTTCTCCAACCTTTCTGTTCATGTTAATTGTACGTATTGTGTTTTTCTTCTCAATTTTTCACCATTTGCTTGTAAAATTAATATTAATACATATTAGATCCCAAATTTAATGCATAAGTATAAGGCATAAGTTTGACTTTATATTTTAGAGAGGGTTCTCGTGTGTGTGTGTGTGTGTGTGTGTGTGTGCGCGTGACTAAGTGCGCGGCTGAAGTGTTTTTGAGACTCGGTCTGTTTTTGGCCCTGTGGTGTTGGACGCTAACAGCAGCACTCTTAGCTAATGCTGTAAGGCACATTAAGAAAACTCATATCGCTCTCAGCAAATATCAATTATTCAACTAACCCTTCTTTCTTTCTTTCTCTTTCACTCTCCTTTCTCTGCATCTCCATCTTTGTTTCTTTCCTTTTATCCATCTATGCTTTTTTTTATCAATAATAGAATAATAAAGCTTTTCTTTTAACTGATTCGATTTTTATTTATTATTATGCTTTTGCTGATATTTAAATTTGTTACATTCACACTGCAAATTCCGAACATCATTTTTACAGCTTTGAAGGACAGGAACTGAACCGTAGGGGCGGTTCCAACCAGAATTTTTAAATTGCATGTGAGTGATTTTTCATTCTGTACAAAGAGAAGTAAACAATAGATTCTCTTGATGAGGGTCCCTTCCAGATGATGGGCACTTTATCATTGGAGTGTGTCATTTCTGTCCACAAGAGATGGCATGAGGACTCACTGTCCAGAATTGAGTAATCATAAACAGCAAAATTATGTCCCTCAAGTGGTCATTGTTAGCACACTTCACTAACAGTAAAAGGTACATTCATCAAGGGTTTTTTTTTTGTTTGTTTGTTTTCCCCTTTTGGAGCGACCATTCAGATAGCATCCTCTTCTTGTAGTGGCCTTTAAGGGAGGTTATATTGGCCACAATTAGGTCCCTTAAAAGGGAGCATGCTCAGCATAATGTTGCCGCCTTTAGTTTGCATCAGTTTGTGCAAGTAGAGCACCTGTGATGCTTTAAAATGCTGTCCAGGTAGGCAGTGCCCTAGGTGTGTGCGATATTGACAAAAAATTATACCTCAGTATTTTCTAGGATTTTCTCGATAGCAACTGTTTGATGTGTTTTTGTGCTAATGTGCATCTAAAATGGAATTTGGGTTTATTTACACAGACAAACAGAGGTGGCATGAATGCCTTTACATTGCAATTCAATTTGCATAAATAATGCTATGAGTTTGATGTTTTTTAAAGGTCCAGTGTGTAATATTTAGGAGGATCTATTGACAGAAATACAATATAATATACATAACTATGTTTTCAGTGGTGTATAAAGACCTTACATAATAAACTGTTATGTTTTTATTAACTTAGAATGATCCATTTCTATCTACATACACCGCGGATCCCCTTACATGGAAGTCGCCATTTTGCACCGCCGTGTTTCTACAGTAGCCCTAAACGGACAAACTTCTCTCTGCTGTCTCAGACGATATCTTTGTCCTGTTTTGGCCACCGTAGCTTCTCTATGTGCTTCGAAAGGGAGGGATGAGCGGTGGACTGAGCCGTTGGCAATTTGAAACCTCACCGCTAGATGCCGCTAAAATTCACACACTGAAACTTTAATTATTATTGAAATATATTATTTAAAAAAAAATGAAATGTATTAAATATGAAACTAAAGCTGCCAATAGGTGGCGGCAAGTCATAAGTTATGTTTCCATCCTATTTTTATGAGCATTTTGGGATATTGCATAAAAAACACTGGATGGAAACACCAAAATGCGCATAAATTCAAAAAATGCACATAAAAAAACTTGAACAGCGTCAGCCAATAATGAGCCGGCGTTCTGACGTAGAACCTGAAAGAGCTGAACGTAAACAGCTTATGAGAATGACACAGAAGAGAAGATATTGTTGAATAAAGTTGTTATTTTTGTTTTTGTGCACAAAAAGTATTCTTGTCGCTTCATAACATTAAGGTTGAACCACTGCAGTCATATGGACTATTTTAACAATGTCTTTAGTACCTTTCTGGACCTTGAAAGTGGTGATTAAATTGCTGTCTATGGACGAGTCATATACCTCTCGGATTTCATCAAAAATATCTTAATTTGTGTTCCGAAGATGAACGAACGAAGGTCTTACGGGTTTGGAGCAACATGAGGGTGATTTATTAATGAAAGAAAAGTTCATTTTTAGGTGAACTAACTCTTTAAATTCAAACTTTGAATTACAAATTACAAACTTTGGATGGAAACATAGCTAATGTCTTAATAAGTGAGTCATTCAGTTATTCTGCCGATTTGTTCAAACTGCTGATTCATTCAAATCAAAATCAAATCAAAATATATTTATAAAGCACAATAAGAACAACAGTAGTTGACCACTGTGCTGTACAATACCATACAAAAATAAGCATAAAAAGTAAATATATATAATAAAGACCACAGTGCAATGAGAAAAGAGGAGTAAATCACAACACCAATAAATTATGTGGCCTCAAAAACTCTAGGAATAGTTATACATCTGGGAGAAAAGATATGTTTTTAACTTAGATTTAAATTCAGATTCTAATGAAACTAGTCTGAGGGAAACGAGCCCGATCACACAAAAATGCGTATCATTAGTACGAGTGTGTAATCTCGTAGAATATATACGCCAAAATGAGTTTTGCCGTGCTTATGGTACGCAGTTTTTCGCGTGCATATGATACGCACTTTATGGCGTATTATACGTACGAACCCCCCACCCCCATCCTACCCAAGAGCGTATCATATACACGCCATAAAGTGCGTATCATATGCACGCGAAAAACTGCGTGACATAAGCACGCCAAAACTCATTTTGGCGTATATATTCTACGAGATTACACACTCGTACTATTGATACGCATTCTCATGTGATCGTGTTGGGGAAACTGGAAGACTATTCCACAGTTTTGGCCCAACAACAGAAAAAGCTTGGTCACCTCTCAACTTTAATCTAGATCTTGAGAATATCAACAATCTTTGTTTAGAAGACCTCAGAGATTTAACAGATGTATTTGGATTTAAGAGTTCACAGAGATATTTAGGAGCTGATCCAATCAGAGCTTTAAAAACAAAAAGTAAAGTTTTAAAATCAATTCTGTAATGGATCAGCAGCCAATGCAAAGGGCACAATACAGGGGTGATATGATCAAACTTCCGGGTGCCAGTGAAGAGTCTGGCAGCTGCATTTTGAACCATCTGAAGTCGATTTATATTAGATTGACTTATTCCAATGTAAAGAGAATTACAATAATCAAGCTGAGATGTCACAAATGCATGGATCACTCTCTCAAACTCTGGAAAAGATTAAAAAAACTCTTGGCTTTAGATATCTTAGTTGGAAAAAAATAGATTTAACTAAATAATTCAGGAACAAAGCAAGTGACTGTCTTGGATTGATCATTGAATCAGTGACTCACACAGTTTGTTCAAAAATGTACATTTATTCAGTGAGAAAACACTGTGGCTTTGTTTGGAACTACTTTCACTTCAATTTTTGTCAGTTAGAAAGTGTAAATCTGCATTGTTGATATAAATTTACAGCCAGTCACCAAACATTCTAGAAAGATTCTGTCATCGCCATGTCATTCCAAAACTTTCTTTATTCTGCAGTACACAAAAGAAGATATATTGTTTAAAATCTCATGTTTTTTGTCCATACTATAAAGGTCAGTGGCTTCAATGATGTTTGGACCACTTCTGTTCTTCAAAATATCTTCTTTTGTGTTCCACAGATGAAAGAAATGCAGTTCTCTCAAGACCATCAGTATAACTGTTGTCAGTTTATTGTGTATGTGGATCAACATTTAAGCGTGAGACATTGTTTCCTCTATATTTATATGAGTAGTATATGCAAGTAATAGTAGTATGTTTGCTCGACAACTACGAGTGGCATTTGTGTCAGTGTATGTGTGGCCAGGAGCGGTCGAGACACTAGATCTGTAGCTGGTGTGGCGTTAATGTCAGTGTATGTGTTTGTCTGACAGTGATGGGTAACATCTGCTTTCTGCCTCCGTGATTCTGATCTATGAATAACTGACCCCCCTACTTCCTCCGAGACAAACACATGCATATAAACATCAACACAAACACACACACACACACACAGAGCCCATATGCGAGTGGAGCGGCAGGGCTCTAGGGGTGCTCACCATTGCACCTGTGGGTGTCACCTGACCCAGGCAACAGGAAGACGAAATGAGGGGAAACATCAGCTGCTGCCACCCGCCATCAGGAGAGCTGTCAATCAGCCCACCCTGCAGGGCGAGAGTGTGTGTAGCTGCTGTGCGTGTGTGTGTGTGTGTGTGTGCGTGCAGCAAACAACCTGCAGGGTTCGGCTGTGTGTGAATTCACTGACCTGTAGGGAGTAACTGTGTGCGCGTGTATTTGTAAATGCTTCGACCTTCAGGGACGTCATGTTTGAGTGAGTGTGTGTGTTCCTGTCGAATTCTCCTCAATCTGTGTGTCAGCGGTGCTGGTCTGATACATCCTTGCTGGATGCATGTTCTAGAAACACTAAGATTCATTTTCAGAGAATGTGTCTTGAATTAAGTTTATATGTCATACCTCATTTGGCAAATAGTTTTTTCTTTCAATTTAAATCAAAAGAAAGTCCCGCACGCTATCGATGCTTACAAAAGCATCAAAATGTCTTTATTTATTGCAACTTTTTGGTCCCATGACCTTCATCAGGCATATCATGGAAGGTCATGGGACCAAAACGTTGCGATAAATAAAGAAATTTTGATACTTTTGTAAGCATTGATAGTGTGTGGGATTTTCTTTTGTTTTTGATTTTTGACTTTTTTGGTCTTTTCTTCGACACACCTATCCATTGCCTGCAGGTGTGCGAGGGTAATTGCTAATAATTTTTTTCAATTTTAATTGAGGTTCATGCTTAAAATAAGTAAAAAGCTATTTAACCTACATGATATATAAAAGTAATTATTAAAAAAATTATTAAAAATTGAATTTTCGAAATGTTTTATTAGTGTGTGCGGTAATAAAGTAAGTACCTTTTTTAGACGATGATATTTTATTATTTTTATTGATACTTTTCTGTTTGGAATTAAATATTATTATTTAACAACTTATTAATTATTATTTAATTATTATTTATTATTAATTATTAAATGCAAAATTCTCTGAAAACA
>RJVU01075378.1:1576875-1588685 GCA_003731715.1 Anabarilius grahami
TAAATGTTTCTTGAGCAGCAGATCAGCATATTAGAATGATTTCTGAAGGATCATGTGACACTGAAGACTGGAGTAATGATGCTGAAAATTCTACTTTGATCACAGGAATAAATTACTTTGTGAAATATATTTAAATAGAAAACAGTTATTTTAAATTGTAATAATATTTCACAATATTACTGTTTTTACTGTATTTTTAATTAAATAAATGTAGCCTTGGTGAGCAGACGAAACTTCTTTTAAAAACATTAAAAATCTTAGTGGTTCCAAACTTTTGGACTGTACTGTATATATATATATGTTTTTTCATTTTTTAATAATTTATCTTGACTTCCCGTGTCCACTCAATGAGCTTATTGCAATGCATTCTGGGTTTGCGTCCTCTGCAGATTTGTGTGTGGTGCTTTAAACATTTTTCCTTTAAAAGGTAGCATAATGTTGCTGCCTTTCTTTTGTAAACATTACAAACATTCAGACAAATCAAATTGAGCAGTTGCCTTTAAGTTATATTTAGTGCCTTTAGTGCAAGCAATTTTATCTTGATTTGCGATATTTAAAATGTTATTTTACTCCAAACCAAGACTGTAGTAATGTTTTGTTTTGAGTGTTTGCATGAGCAGGTTTCTAACTGGTGGTTGCACAGCGTTCAGCTGACAAATTGCGGCCCACTCTGAGCTTTCACAGGATAAAAGGGAACAGTTAGTTATCTAGAGAATACTGTGTGATGTACAAGAGTTTTAAAGAGGTTTTGCACAAAATGAGGAAAGGAGAGCTTGGATAAACGATTATAACATAATGCAGTAGGCAGCAGAGATAATCAGGGCATGGAGACACAGGAAGCAGCGCCCTGTCCTGTGTGTTGATGCGTGAGTTATACAGTGAGACAGACCCCCTGTGGGTGTGGGGAAGACAAGTCCACGCTTTAGTACACCATATGTTCACCCCTCTCTCCGCCATACATAAACAAGTCAAGAAGCTATAGCTAGAGGGAAGCCATGCTGCAGTATTACTCACTCTGTCTCTCTCTGTCTGTTACTCTTTTCCTCTTCCGTCTGTGGTTCTCAGTTAGCCTCTCTTTATCTTCTCCCTTTGCTCTTTTTCTGTTTGCCTTTTGCCAGTTGTAGTCCTTTTCCTATACCTACATGCATCTTTCTTACCAGTGTTAATTTTGACAAGAAATTTTAATTTAGTTTTAGTCTTAGTCTTTTGACTATAATTCTTTTTAGTTTTAGTCAAGTTTTAGTCATCTGATTTGTTTTAATTTTAGTCTTATTTTAGTCGACTAAAATTGCTTGGTATTTTAGTCGACTAAAATAAGACTAAAATCAATAACAGATTTACTAGACAATTTTTTACCGCTGGTATAGGAAACAAACTTAACCAAAATATGTAAAACACAAATTCAACTTTATTTCAACACAACTGTGTCTTTATTTCAATTCAAAAGCTTTTATGCAGCAACATCTAATGGCCGTTGCAGTGACGCGATGACTTTACCAGTCGGCGATTGGCTCTTATTTAGAAGGCGGGACTTATTCCGCCATATTGCGCGTTACACTTTCTCCCATTCAAAACAATACGAGTGACACACACGTCTTGTGTTATTCTATAGTCTTTGCGCAAGCTCAGTCAAGACTGAATACCTTCGCTTCACGTCTCAATAAGTCAGGCTCTGATTGGTTCTCTTCTCATGCAGTCTCGCCTGTTCCGTTTTGCCGATTGGTTCTTTTGTTCATTCCTCGCATCTCTCCCGTCTGCTGATTGGATTTTCGTCACAGTCTATTTTCGTCTCGTCCTTTATTCGTTGACGATAATGTCAATCAATTTAGTCATAGTTTTAGTCTTCATCAGTGACTTCTTTTTTAGTTTTCGTTTCGTTTTCGTCAGCAAAAATATATTCGTGACGAAAATAATGACGAAAATATTTAGTCAACGAAATTAACACTGTTTCTTACAAAAGATATACAATGACAGCTATGTTGTCATTGTATAGTGGTTTGCACACTTCTCCTTTTCACGTTGAGCTGTGGTGCTTGTACAGGATACACAGGTTTGAATCCAGACTGCTTTGCAAGTCATGCTCAAAAAGTTTCATTTGTTACATTCTTTATTTTTTATTTTTTACTTTGTGCAAGGGGAAAAAAATAACTGTGAAAAAATGATTTCATATGATCATATGACATTAAAAAAAAAAATTTTAAAGGGGGAAGTGTCAGTAAACAGAGTTTTATAGAAAATGCAGAATTTTTTTTATTTATTTCATGTTTATTAGCGCTTTTTTACAATGCACGTCATTTCAAAGCAGCTTCACAGAAAGCTAGAAGTGTGTAGAGGAAAAAAAAAATCAGCGATGAAGTGTAATGCTTATGTCCTTTAGCAGAGTTCTCAGTTCATGGCATGTTAAAGTGTGTGGAGGGGTACGTCTATGTACTGTATGTAAGAGCTAAATGCAGCTTTTTGTGGTAAAGTTATGGTAAAAAAAAATTAGGCTGTCTGATTCCTGTGGTTGGGCTAACATTCATTATTAACTGAGGATGTCTACTTCACATTTCAGTTCAATTCATATCTGAATTGAATATTTATCTGTATAGCACTTTTCACAATACATGTCGTTTCAAAGCAGCTTTAAAGATAATGCATGTCAACATTACAATTTAGTGATCTGTTATCAGAGGTGACTGTCCAAATTATGTAATTTCAGAAATTTACATATACAAATCACAGTTAGCTAACAATGTATTAAAGGGTTAGTTCACCCAAAAATTTAAATTCTGTCATTAATTACTCACTCTCATGTCGTTCTACACTTGTAAGACCAACGTTCATCTTCAGAACACAAATTAAGATATTTTTGATGAAATCCAAGTTTTTTATCCTCAATAGAGAGGAACGAAATTACCACTTTCAAAGTCCAGAAAAGTTGTAAAAACATGGTTAAAATAGTTGACGTGACTGCAGTGGTTCAACCTTAATGTTATGAAGCGACAAGAATACTTTTTGTGTGCAAAAACAAAACAAAAATAATGACTTTATTCAACAAATTCGTCTCTCCCATGTCATTCTGCTATGTTATTTTCGTTGCAGTGCTTCCAGGTTCTACGGCAGAACGCCGGCTCAGTATTGGCCGACACCAGCATGCATGTGATGCTGACGCAGGAGCCGGCCAATAATGAGTCGGCATTTTGGCGTAAACATGGAAGCGCTGAACTACATTCACTGCGTCAACTGCGTACGAGTCTGACGGGATTTCATCTGGCAGCATATATATTGAAAATATCAGAGGGCCTAACACAGATCCTTGTGGCACTCCATAATTTACTGATGTTATTTTAGATTTTTCCCTATTTAAATTATCTATCTATCTATCTATCTATCTATCTATCTATCTATCTATCTATCTATCTATCTATCTATCTATCTATCTATCTATCTATCTATCTATCTATGTCTTTCTGTGTATCTACACTGTGTTCCAAATTATTATGCAAGTGACATATCAGTAAGATTTCAGTACAATAAACATTCAGATTTTAGTTTTTCTAAGAAAATGTTTGTTTGTTTATTTATCCATGTCTTTTTAGATAACTGGTATCAATCTCAGACAAAATAATTTGCCAGATCTATGGAAACCCTACTTAGAGGTTGTTCCACATTATTAAGCAAGTCACAGTTCTCATGCAATATGGGGAGGAAGAAAGATCTTTCTGAAGATGAAAAGCATGAAATGGTGCAATGTTGTGCAAAAGGCATGAAAACAACTAATATTGTGTGAAACTGAATGGAGATTATTGAATTATCATAAGATTTGTGAGTGATTTAGAAAAGAGAAACATTTACAGTGGGTGTAGAAATACATGAAGACTCATTTTTAAAGAATTTTATTCACTGACGAATGCCGTACTGCAATGGATGGTCTTAAACGGATGGATTTCTGGATGGTTGGTGAATGGCCACCACGTTCCAACAAGACTGCGACGTCAGCAAGGAGCTGGCGGGTGATGATTTGGGCTGGAATATTGGGAAGTGAGATGGAGGGTATTTAAATGACTTTTGCAAGATATGTGGAGTTCATAACTGGCCATTTTCAGCTATGGTATAAAAAGGAGGATAGCGCATAGCACTATGCACTATCCCATGCTGCAAAAAAACACCACAGCAATAAAACTGTTTGAAAATGTATTTCTAAACCCATTGTAAATGTTTCTCTTTGTGAGGTTTGGTTAATGGTGGCTAAAATGCATCTTTACGCACAACTGCCAGCCTGCATGGAGAGCTTCTTGAGACTACAGAGACACCAGCAGCTTCAAATACCTGTTTTCTGCTCAACACTGGCTTTTTTTATAGCTGCCCTTTTAATACAATTAATTTTTTTGACAGGAACTTTCATTAATAAGCCTTTATCTGACCGAGTTCTGCTGTGCTCTAAATCACTCACAAATCTTATGATAATTCGATAATCTCCATTCAGTTTCACACAATATTAGTTGTTTTCATGCCTTTTGCACAACATTGCACCATTTCATGCTTTTCATCTTCAGAAAGATCTTTCTTCCTCCCCATATTGCATGAGAACTGTGACTTGCTTAATAATGTGGAACAACCTCTAAGTAGGGTTTCCATAGATCTGGCAAAGAATTTTTTCTGAGATTGATACCAGTTATCTAAAAAGACATGGATAAATAAACAAACAAACATTTTCTTAGAAAAACTAAAATCTGAATGTTTATTGTACTGAAATCTTACTGATATGTCACTTGCATAATAATTTGGAACGCAGTGTATCTATCTATCTATCTATCTATTGGTCTATCGTTCTATAGTTCTTTCTATCGTTCTTTCGGTCTATCTATCCATCTTTGTTTTTTGTGGTCTTTATTTCATGCCTTTGTCCCTCATGCCATCATAAGCTCATGCATATGTGTACTCAGAGAGCAGCACTTGCACCTCCACACAAGTTGGCGCGGGCGGCCCGTGACCGTCTGTGTGTGCGACTGGTCTGTTAGCGTGTCACAGGGTTTGAGTGCTATAGGATGTGCCAGGCCAATTGACCAAATCACTGATCTTTAAGACTAGCTCTGGGGGTTGTGTTTGGGGGGGTGCGGGCGAGTTTCGGGTGGGGGAAGACGAGCACCATCACTACCACCCCCTTCCCCTCCACACACACACACTAGCTCTAATCAAGGAACATGGTCACCGCAAAGATGTTAACAAGAAACGACAGCTTCTCTTCGCTTGCGGCAACGACCAGCTCGGCTGTGGAGATAGACCGGCAGGCGCGAAGCCAAGCGAGAGAAATAGAGAGAGAGGGTAAGAGAGATACAGCTGAAAGACCAGAAAGAGAAGCAGAGAGAAACTCAGGAACTCTAGAAGAATCTGAACCTCCGTACTCCAAACACACACATTTAGATATGCATTTGGACACCAGCATGACCTTTCTGACCCCTGTATGTGTGAGTGAGTGAGAGACAGAGCAGGTGAGGGACGGAATAGATGTGACAGGTTGTTAATGGACAGGGCAAAGAGACATTTTAGGACATATTAGTAATCCTTAATAATTCACCAGCCCGAGAGCACATCTCTCTGTCTCTATACGGCTGCCCCAGAAGTATTTGGACACTTAAGACACTTAAAAATGTATGAATGTCATTGCATTAGATATCAAAGCAAGGGCCATTTGATGTGAAGAAAAACAAAACAAGGTCAAATATTTTATTTTAAAGAGTTTGAGATGTAGAGTCAGTAGGTTCTGTGTTGAACATGAAGATGGTCAGTGTTTGTTTGGTTAGTGGATGATTTTGATAGTTAATGTGATTCTTTACACCTGTGGTCACTTGTGTGAACTGACGTCACACAGCCACTAAAACCACCATTTAATGCAGTGACATTTTTATACATGACTTCTCAAATATATTTGAAAGAATTCTCTAATGCTCAAAAATACAATAAAAGTGTGAAATAATATTACAATTTAAAATAACCATTTTCTGTTTGAAAATATTGTAAAATTTAATTTATTCCTGTGATCAAAGCTGAATTTTCAGTCTTCAGTGTCACATGATCCTTCAGAAATCATTCTAATATGCTGATTTGCTGCTCAGGAAACATTTCTGATTATTATAAATGTTGGAAACAGCTGTGCTGCTTCATATTTTTGTTCAAACCTATGTATTTTTCTCAGGATTCTTTGATGAATAGAAAGTTCAAAAGAACTGCATTTATATAAATTATAAATCTTTTGTTACATTATACTGTAAATGTCTTTACGGTCACTTATGTTCAATTTAATACATCCCTTCTAAATAGAAGGGATAATTTAATACAATCCCTTCTATGATAATGGCCGTATCATACACCCGGCGCAATGCGACGCCAGGCGTGACACAAGTGCCCGACGCAGTTATCATTTTCACGTCCAACACCACATTGTTTAATTAGCAAATGCACTCGCCCCCATCTGTTCGCTCATGGGCGTGCTGGTCTGAAAACGAGGTGTGTTCAGGTGTATTGTCGGCGTGTTGCTATTTTGAGGCAACTAAAAAATGACTGCGCCATTGACCAACAAAAACCTGCTCTAAAGTCAGTGGCACAGTATTTTTTTTGTTATTTAAAGAGCACGTTAGTAATATGCGCTTAAAGGTGCCCTAGAATCAAAAATTGAATTTACCTTGGCATAGTTGAATAACAAGAGTTCAGTACATGGAAATGACATACAGTGAGTCTCAAACACCGTTGTTTCCTCCTTCTTATATAAATCTCATTTGTTTAAAAAACCTCCGAAGAACAGGCGAATCTCAACATAACACCGACTGTTACGTAACAGTCGGGATCATTAATATGTACGCCCCCAATATTTGCATATGCCAGCTCATGTTCAAGGCATTAGACAAGGGCAGGCAGTATTAACGTCTGGATCTGTGCACAGCAGAATCATCAGACTAGGTAAGCAAGCAAGGACAATAGCAAAAAATGGCAGATGGAGCAATAATAACTGACATGATCCATGATAACATGATATTTTTAGTGATATTTGTAAATTGTCTTTCTAAATGTTTCGTTAGCATGTTGCTAATGTACTGTTAAATGTGGTTAAAGTTCTTACTGTATTCACGGAGTCCAGAGCCATCGCTATTTTCATTTTTAAACACTTGCAGTCTGTATAATTCATAAACACAACTTCATTATTTATAAATCTCTCCAACATTGTGTAATGTTAGCTTTAGCCACCGAGCACCATCAAACTCGTTCAGAATCTAATGTAAACATCCAAATAAATACCATACTTACGCGATTAGACATGCTGCATGACGAACACTTTGTAAAGATCCATGCTGTTTAAGGCAAGCGCGAGCTCCGGGGGCGGGTAGCACGAGAATTTAAAGGGGCCGCAGCCTGAATCGGCTCATATTTAATGATGCCCCAAATTAAGCAGATAAAAAAATGAATAAAAAAAAATCTATGGGGTATTTTGAGCTGAAACTTCACAGACACATTCAGGGGACACCTTAGACTTATATTACATCTTTTGAAAACACGTTCTACGGCACCTTTAAATGCGAGTGCACAACACGCATACACTCTGCTTGTTACACGCACAGGGACACAGCAGCACACAAACATGCCAAATATTATAAATAAAAGGATGTACAATGTAAAAGATTATTATTGTGTACATAAAGATTAAAATATGCCTATATGTCATAATGGATAGTCATTGCATGTATCAGAATTACCTATTTGCAGTAATGACGATTGAAATTGGCCAATCGTGGCAATACACACAAGTATTTAAACTGATTCGTCAGGTTGAGGGTGTCTATATTCCACCATGCAAATAGAGAATCCGCCATGGTGCGAGCACACCTAGCTTTTAATGGGAATGGGAGATTACACTCAATTACACCCAAAACACACCCATGACTCATTAAGAAACTACGTACAACCCTTATGGACCATGCACCTGGTGCACCGACCATTTTTTCCATCATTAAACTAGCAATGGTGGAGTGACATGAACAAAACAGAAGTAAATGGTTAATTCTTTGTTAATCTCAATTATTTGTATTGTATTTGCACAAAATCCATGATCGTGACTGGCCGAAATGGCATCAGGCTGCAAAACCCTTTTTGGTTTTGTTTTAAAGAGCCAGATCTCTTCCTTTATGTTGATCCAGAGAGACTGTCATTATCTAAAGACTGTGTGTTTGTGGACGCAGGATCGTCCTGTCTGACCCCTGGATGCCAGTGGAGATGTAGACAGTGATGTGGCGTGGCACCACGGGACCCTCTCTAACTGGCACTGCACTGAAATGTATACGCGTCTGTGTATGATGGCTTATGACACTCGTATGTGTGTTCCTGTGTGTGTGTACCTAGCGCACAGGCTTGTGTTCCTGTCTCGGCCCCGGTCGCTGCAGGATACGTGGACGGTGATGTGGCTTAGCACCGCAGGGGCCTCCTGACTGAGACGTGTGTGTGTGTGTGTGAGTGTGTGTGAGTGTGTTGGTACAGTGATGGGTTCTGGCACCCGGGGGCTCTGGTCGACTGGTCCTGGACTGGTGGCACGGACAGCGATTAGGACTCTGATATCAACCTGTCACTCTGAACAACTCCAACTGTCACAAAGAGGAAAGGAGAGAGAGAGACAGGGAGGAATCAGCAGAGATAATGTAGACACTGAGTTACTGTGACAGCTGTGAGGACAGAATAAAAGAACAAGAAGGAGAGGAAGATGAAGACACTGTTAGAATTAGAATTAAAAGTAGAATTTGAGTTAGAACCGGAAGAGGAATCCGAATACAAGGGAATTCAGCACTGTTGGCCTATGTATGCAATGTTGGGCTGCATGCTTCCGGTTTGGCTCCATGTTCAATCATTTTATTTTATTATTATTTTTTTAATGTTTTTGTTTTATTTTATTTTATTTATTTTATTTTTTATTTTATTTCATTATTATTATTATATCTTTTTCTACTGTATTTGTATTATTATCTTATTTTATTATTTTTATTAGTAGAACATCATTTAATTTAAGAATCTGAATAACAATAGAATTAAAATAGAACTGGCACACTGAAAAAAAATCCCTCAAAAATTGCTAGTAAATTTCAGAATTACAAAGAAATGGCAAGTATCTCTGAAATAGACTGAAATGGTATTTTCTTGTAAAATATTCTTGAATAATATTTGAAAAATCAATGTATAAAACTCCTAGTCCCAGAATCAGAGTTAGACCTCATTAGGTTTGTCCAGAGAGAACATATGGTTTAAAACCAGGAGGTCAATGAGCATAAACAAAACATTTTCACCTCTTTTGATGACGCTTTACTATAAAACATACTTCCAAAATACTCATTTCATCAAAAATAACTAACAGCAAATCCATTAAGTGGAGTTAGAATTACAGTTAGTGGAAATTTGAATCAGAATAAGATTCTGTTTAGTTTTGTATTAGTTAATGTAAATGTCATAATTAGGGATAGAGTGTCAGGGGTTATAATGAAGAGGAAAAGGAAGCAAGAAAACATTAAAGCAGAAATGAGTGTCTGAAAGTTGACGGTGAACATTGAGATGTAGTTAAGCTCAAGTTAAGATGCAAAGAGGGTCATAACCTGTGTGAATTCCCATCCGAATCATCAGTAATTCAGATTAAAGTAGTTGGTAAATGATTCAGTGGTGGATCTGTTAATGACTCAGATGTAAATATAAATGTAGTTTATATCAGTCTCAAACATATAGCTGCTGTGCTGCATCTCTGTCTAGTGTTGGTGGCCATCTAGTGTTAAGATAGATATCTCCTCCTCCATCTTTCTCTCTCTCTCTCACTCCAGCGCTATTGTCTCTCTCTGTCTCTCTCTCTGAGAGTCTGATGGAGTTTGGCAGCTCTTGCTTGCAGCCACAGGCCAGCCTAAAGCCATTGCAGATGATAGTTTTAATTGCTTTCAATCTTTCAGGCAAGTCCCTGCCTACTGGCACCAAGTACTGGTGTGTGTGTGTGTGTGTGTGTGTGTTCATTGTGACTTTAGCTGAGGAACTCTTAGTGATGATGGCTTCTGGTAAAGTGACTTAAGAAGTTAAAATGAAAGATTTTTATTGTTCGTATGTTGTAGTCCCACACCTCTCAATAATGTTGAATTACCATATTAGAAATATTATTACATATGCTGTTGGCAGATGCAGTGCATGCAAATACAGCCAATAAAAGAGCAGAAATAATTCAGCACAAATTATATCATAATCATATAATCTTTAATATATCTATCAGATGAAATCACAATTGAATGTGTGTTTTCTCTAGCAG
This sequence comes from Anabarilius grahami, assembly GCA_003731715.1. Classification (NCBI taxonomy): domain Eukaryota; kingdom Metazoa; phylum Chordata; class Actinopteri; order Cypriniformes; family Xenocyprididae; genus Anabarilius; species Anabarilius grahami. The sequence goes on from RJVU01075378.1 coordinate 1,587,173, forward strand.
TGGTTTCGTATGTTGGTTTCAAACTAGTTCAGAACTCTTAAATAATATTAAAAATCATTTAATATAATATAATATCATTTAATATAATATAATATTATGAATAATATATGTTTTTATTCTGTCCTCCAAAGTAAATTTATTATAACCATATTTTTGTAATGTCTTTTAGGTGGCCAGTCAACACACACACACACACATATATATATATACTTTTTTTCAAGCAATTATATTCAGTGCAGATTTTAACTGAAATATTGTTTTGTTGTTTTTAAGTTTTTAATAATTCCTGAAAACACTTCTTTTCAAATCAGTGTCAGTAAATAGCATGTTTTTGCAGATTAAATTGGTTCATGATTATCATGTATCCTGATTTATTGACAGCATAGNGTTTTTAAGTTTTTAAGTTTTTAATAATTCCTGAAAACACTTCTTTTCAAATCAGTGTCAGTAAATAGCATGTTTTTGCAGATTAAATTGGTTCATGATTATCATGTAACCTGATTTATTGACAGCATAGATGTAGAAATGTGGATGAACATCTACTGTATAAATAAGTGGTAATTTGAGTCCTGGGCCAAAAGTCCTTGACAGCCATTTTAATGAATGAATGAATCATCCATTACAGATACTGTCATTATGACCATTAATACGATGGCCTGTTGTTTGTTTTTATGTTCTGACTGACAGATTAACCTTTGACCTCTTATGATCTTATGGTTTGTCTTTGTGCTTTTTTCAGTGTGTTCATTACTTATGCATTTCCTTTAGCACATAATTATTTATGTTTTTGTATTTCTGTATTAGTATGAGTCGTTCTTATATTTGCATATGCGTGCATGTGTTTGTGTGCCCGTCTCTTCGCCATGAGGCATATTAAGCCATAACATTCCCACTGTGAATAATCTCTCTACATGTGATTTTTAATCATCTCATTCTCGCTCTGCCCGTCTCTCTCTCTCTCTGTATGGCCCCCAGTCTCACCCTCTCTCTCGTTCACTGGCAGCTTGCATATGTTCATAAGGGTGAGTGACGACACCTCTGAAATCCTCCAGGGGCTACGGCAGGGGAATCCAGCGCTCAAAGGCACGCGGCTGTTGCCCTCTGTCTTCTGAGCTTGGCTGGATGCTTTTTGATCATTTCAGTGTTCAAGCATCCTCTTAATTTTTTAATGTTCTGTTTTATTTTTATTATTTTTAAATTAAATATTTATTTATTTTCTATTTTATTTTATTTTGTTGTTTTGTTTTATTTTTTAGTATATTTAATTTATTATATTTATTTAATGTTGTGTGTGTATATATATATATAAATATTTACATACATACACACACATATACATTCACACGCCATTTTTTTGTTTAAATATTAGTTAAATATTGCATCAAATAATTGCCATGCATCCAATATATTCATATATTTGTACACGATATATCATAATAAAAGGTTTGGTGTGAGTATATAATAATTTGTGACTATATAAAAAAAACGTTGGCATTTTATATACACATACACA
>RJVU01075378.1:1589205-1613453 GCA_003731715.1 Anabarilius grahami
GAAATATCAGTGAATTTTTTCAGAAATCTTAGAAAGATATCGAGATGTTAAAAGTGTTTCAATGTTTCATATATAATCCAATGTTTTTAGTTGTATTTAGTGTAAATGCATCTGTTTAAGTTTAATACTTTGACTGTAATTACAAAAATAATTATTCATAGTTAAAAATTTTAAATAATGTTGTTGTCTACCATAAACATCTTGTAGTTATTAAATGTATTGAAGTACTTCTACTTTTCCAGCAGTTTTGAAGGAACTTCCTGATGCTGCTCATCATAACAGTAGGAAACGGCTCATATGTGAGTGTTCACACGCCTCTGAAAGGTCACGTATGACACAAAAGGTGTGAGAAGAAACGGTAAGAGAGTTCCAGTGTTCCTGTAAGCAAAGGGTGTGGCGCTCAGACAAGATTTTACAGTTTTAAATGCTGCATTTGCGTTGCTAAGTGTGTGTGTTCTCTGTGTGCGTGTGTGTTAGTGCTGCTCTTTTCGTCCTGATCCAGTTTGACTCTAATGGGGCCCAGTGGTGAATTTTTCATTTTGCCCAGAGGGAAGCAACATTGTGCTGCAGAGAGAGAGAGAGACAGACAGAGAGACACAGAGAAACGTCTTTTTTTTAGACATACTTGGTTCCTCCCTTGCAATTAATGCGTGTATAGTGTAGAACAATGACAAACCCCTGCAAACACTGATCGCTGTGAAGTTCCTCTGACGCTTCAGCACAGTCGAGTCATGCTGATTATGATTTTGATCCTGATCTACTTCAACACTCTTCTGCTTATTTCTTGTCTTCTCATCTGTTACTATAAATAAAAAGTGCAATGTCCAAAAATTAAGTATAAAAACAGAGTTCTTAATACTTTAAAGGAATAGTTCACCAAAAATGAAATTCTGTCATCATTATCTCAACCTCGTGCACAAAACCTTGAGATGCATGGTTGGACTTTCTTGATATCAGACTGATGGATCTTGTTTGTTTTGTGATCTATTGCAGTTCAGGAGGTCTGAATATGAACAAGCAGATGATATTTGAGAGTTCCTTACTACAGTGCACAAGAATGAACTACTTTTATGATGATTTTTGCCATTTTTATCCTCCCTGACCACTATATGCTTTTATTTTATGTTAAAGAGCAGCTTGGACAGTCTAACTTGTTTTGTGTTCAACAGTAGAAAGACTGGTTTGGAACAACATGAGGGAGAGTAAATGATGATTTATGAGCAAATTATTCCTTTAAATTATTTTATGCAAACTGCTAGAATTAAAATTTGCTTTAGAAATAAGTTAAAAACCTTTCAATCTTATAATGTCATATACTGTACTATACCATTCAAATGTTTGGGGTCAGTATGATTTTATCCAGCAAAATGCATTAATATTTGTAAGACATTTATACAATAGATTTCAAATAACTTTATATCCTTCAAAGAAAATATTAGATTGATTTCTGAAGGATCACGTGACACTGAAGACTGGAGTAATGATGCTGAAAATTCAGCTTTGATAACAGGAATAAATTACAGTTTACAATATATTCACATAGAAAACAGTAATTTTAAATTTTAATATTATTTCACAATTATTACTGTATTTTTGATCATGTTAATGCAGGCTTGTTGAGCAAAAGAGACATTAAAAATCTTTCCAACCCAAACTTTTGAAAGGTAGTGTACATAAAGAAAGATGTAAACTGTCCTAATGTGAAGCATTTATTTGTTACTAAAACATAAAAGAACATGAACTAAAAATGAACAATTTTACAGCATTTATTAATCTTGTGTAGTGTTCATTTCAACGTTTATTCTGTTAACATTAGATAATGCACTGTGAGCTAAAATGAACAACTGTATTTTTATTAACTAACATTAACACAGATTAATAAATGCTGTAAAAAAAAAAACATATTGCCCATAGTTAGTTCAAGGTACACTCTAAAATTTGTTGGGTTAAAAATGGACAAACCCAGCAGTTGGGTTAAATGTTTGCCCAACCTGCTGGGCAGTTTTATTAAACTCAATTATTGTTTATAAATTACTATATTTCTTGCTTAAAATCAACCCAAAATACGTTGGAAATGAACATTTATTGATAAGTTTAATAAATAATAAACATTTATTAAATTGCTTATTAATAAATATTCACCTTTTGATTATTACTGTTGCCTCTAGTAATTATGTGTCTGATTTTTTATTTCCAACCTATTTTGGGTTCATTTTAAGCCAGCTATATAGTCATTTTTAAACAATAGTTGAGTTTAATAAAACTGCCCAGCAGCTTGGGCAAACATTTAACCCAACCGCTGGGTTAAAACAACCCAAACACTGGGTTTATCCATATTGTTTTTAACCCACCATTTTTTAGAGTGTAGCATTACATAATGCATTACATTAACTAATGTCAACCAATCAGCTTATTGTCAAACTGGTGGTGGGGTTTTTCAGGACACACACACACGTTTGTTTTTGTGAATTGTGGGGACATTCCGTAGGCGTAATGGTTTTATACAGTACAAAGCATATTTTCTATCGCCCTATACCTAAACCTAACCATCACAGGAAACTGTGCACATTTTTACTTTCTCACAAAAACTCATTCTGTATGATTTATAATCCTTTTGAAAAATGGGGACATGGGGTAATGTCCTCATAAGTCACCCTCTCCTTGTAATACCTGTGTCATACCCATGTCATTATACACATTTGTGTCCTGATATGTCACAACAACACACACACTAACACACATTCTCACACACACACACACACACACACACACACACACACACACTCTCTCTCACACACTGATGTTCTAATAGTTGTAATTTCTGCAGGAGAGCCCAGAGAGATCTCCATCTGTTCAGTGAACACGAGCCGCGCTCCACCGTGGCTTTTAGCCCTGTCTTACTTATGCAAATATTTTTTGCCTTGAAATCTATTTGGAGTTGCTTGAAGGGGTCCAGAATGTTGTCCTGCTGTCTCTCTCTCTCACACACACACACACGCTCCTGCTGTCTGCCCCAGCGGCCTGCCCTGCGCCGCCTCTCGTCCGTCATGTGGAAAACTTTTCACCAGCACATACACGCAGACACATGCCCAGAATAACCCCCACTCCTGCTGTCTGTCTGTCTGACTGACTGTCTGTCTCTCATCCTCAAAAGACACGTTTACTAAATAATGCATATCAAATAAAATTATATATATATATATATATAAAAAATATATCTCAAATTGTCTCACAAATTTGTGAATTCTGCCATTATTTCAAGTGTTAAAAAAAACTTCTTAAAATTGAAATAATAAAAAACAGAATATTGATTGGTTTTCAGTCATTTCTTTTTGAAATGAGCAATTTTTCACCTTTAATACGTTAAAGCAGGGATTCCCAAACTTGTTTATCAGCCAAACCCTTTTGACATTAAATATATGAGATAATATTTCAATAATTTAACATTACGTTCTCACATCCAGGTTCTCTGATGTTGGTTAGTTGTCACAGGACATTCAGGTAAACCAATGATTTTATCCTAGTGTTTTGACACTATTGCTGCCTTTGCGGTCGTTTCATAATTGTAGTTTGCAGCATTGACACTGTTATTGAACTGGACTGAATCCACATCGAACTAAATTGAGCTGAATAATGACACTATTGCCTTCTGTAGAGCTGCTTTACAACTGAAATTGTTTCATAACTGATGAATTTTGCAACACTGTCATTTTCTTGTTTATTACTATAAAGCTGCATTGAAAATCTGTATTGTATAAAGTGCTATATAAATAAATGTTAATATTTTTTATGAAGTATTAGCTTTTCATCCCAGCTTGGGAAACCCTGCTTTAAAGGATTAGTTCACTGTAAACTGTAATTTTGACCTTCAACCGTTTGGGCTCCATTGAAGTCCACTACATGGAGAAAAATCCTATAATGTTTTCATCAAAAACCTTAATTTCTTTTCGACTGAAAGACATGAACATCTTGGATGACATGGGGGTGAGTAAATTATCAGGAAATTTTCATTTAAAAGTGAACTAATTCTTTAAAGGAATAGATTGATTTAAAATTAACATAATTTCTCGTCCTCATGTTGTTCCAAACCTGTATGTATGCATCCATTTATTATACTTGTGTATTTTTGAAGGACACAAAAGATGTTTTCAAGACTGCCTGAGATTCTCTTTCTGAAACACATTACAATACAGACATAAAACTGGTTGATAACTGTGTTTAACATTAAATTTTATGGCTCTATGTCTTCCCTCTGGACATTCTGCAGTATTTATTCTTTTGTCTTCCACAGAATAAGGACAATCACAGGTGTAGATGACACAAAGATGTATGCGATTTCATACATCTACAGTGTTGTGATGTGTGAAACCTCCCTGACCTACATCACTGTCTGGAGGTGAAACACCCTTCGGTCAGACTCATTCAGACAAAGACCTCCAGCATCACACAGCCTCAGCTCATCATCAGAGACGGCAGGAGAATGAAGTTTCACATGGCAGGTAATAAGAATTTGATGTCAAAATCAAATTAAGACATTTGAATGGGACTGTGCATTAAAATATTGTTGTTTTTTCTCTTTTATATTCATATTTTTATTTAAAATGTAAATCATTTTGCGTATTCCCCTAATGATTCGACTTGTGCTGCTCTCTTGTGGTCACACGGAGGTAGTGTAGCAGTAACCCACAGCGACAAACATATAATTAATTACATCACTATTTATACATAAGCAAACTGTTCCATGATCTACATTTAATTAAAGTTCTTAGCTGATGCTTTAGTTACTAAATTGACTGATAATAGTGTCGGTTATCTGAGCAGGTAAGAATAATGCAAACTGTTACTGTGATATGACCTAATATTATAAGTAGGCCTTTAAGATCTTGGAGTTTTGACTTATCAATCTGTTATTTCACTTTTAATCATTAACATTTATCAGCCATCGATTTACTCATCATCATTCTAAACTAAATGATAAAATGAAAGGTCCAGTGTGTAATATTTAGGAGGATCTATTGACAAAAATGCAATATAATATACATAACTATGTTTTCAGTGGTGTATAAAGACCTTTCATAATGAACCGTTATGTTTTTATTACCTTAGAATGATTAATTTCTATCCACATACACCGCAGACCCCATTACATGGAAGTCGCCATTTTGCGCCGCCGTGTTTCTACAGTAGCCCTAAACGGACAAACTGCTCATTGCTTGACTGCCTACTTTCTGCTGTCTCATCTTTGTCCTGTTTTGGCCACCGTAGCTTCTCTATGTGCTTCAAAAGGGAGGGGTGAGCGGTGGTCTGAGCCGTTGGTTGCAATTCACAACCTCACCCCTAGATGCCCCTAAAATTTACACACTGAACCTTTAAATGAACAAAAATATATTTTTGTTTTCAAATCCACAAACTAGCCTATTTTGTGATGCTGAAATATTAGCATGTAGAAAACGATAGAATATGAACACAGGCTACATACTAATCAATCATCCTGCACGACTAGCACGTTTCCCTTGATCTCATATTCAATGGTGTTCCAATCAAACACGTTTCCCTTCGGCACGCGCTGCGCCTGGTTAAAATACAGCGCTTTAATCTGGTTTCCGGTGAGGACGTAGTCCCACATGTTCAGGTCCGTGAGCTCCCCGGCAAAACTCTGCACCGTCTCGAAGTCCCCCAGGTGTTTATCTGCGTCCTGGCCGAGCAGAGCGGTGCCCTGCGGACGGATGCTGTGACCCGGTTTATACAGCTGAAACGCGCTGCGCCGTCCGTCAACCCAGAAGGCCGTGAGCCCGGTGCGCGAGGACCATGTGAGGCACATGTGAGTCCGGAAGGTGGAGAGAGGAGGCAGGTGGAAAAAAGCTCCATCGCCACTGAGATAGAAGGACACACGGCCGTCTTTCTCTCTCCACACGTTGAGCTCGTCGAAGTCGGGCGTGCGGTAGGCGAACAGAATGACCTGCCGCTCACCCTGGAGCTCCGTCGCGACACGCATGCAGAGGGTGAATGCTGAAAGACCCAGTGGCTTTTTAGGTGTGAGTTCAACAAAGCTGAAGTCAGTCTCGTACGGGAACAGAAGCACTTTACCACCAAGACCCACTGCGAGACAAAATAAAATACTATAATATAAACACAAAACAAGCACAAACTCCAGCTGTTCATCTAACAAATACCTTCAGTAGCCGCTGCTGTCAGAGAGAGCAGACAGGGGAAAAAAAACACTGGCACCAACATTTTGCTGCAGGTCTGAGGGAAACAGAATAATAATAAAATAATTAAAAATATTCAAATGATGTCTTATAGAGTTTGACATAAGCCTATTAGTGCTTAAATTCTATAATCATGTAAATGATCTATGGGTGAATCGCAAGTAAAGCGTCAAGAAATTTCACATTTCATCCCATAAAAAAAAAAAATGAAATCCATACTTTTTCTTGCATTGCGACATTATTGTTATGAGTTATGACAAACATATTATCCCCAAAACTCTCCTTATTTTAAGGTGAAAGGTTTATTATTATCGTGAAGAACATTTTTTTAAGTACAGTTTTATTTGTATGTAAGTTATACTGCTTTTAAATGAAAATCAAGGTGGTGAATTATGACATTTCTTTGTCAATCAGAATGTGTGGCACAATAATCAAGATGAATTATTATTACTATTAGGCTATTATTAACTGCATCTTAACATTTCGGTAACACTTCATTTAAAGCATTGATGTATAATGCATTAAGGTATTCATAATGTACATTATAATGCATTATATATTTTCATTTATAATTGTAACCAAAGTTAAAATTCATTATAATATTTGCAGAACATTTGAAATTGGTTGTTTTAAAGCAATTCTTGTTGTGTTCAATGAATAGATAAGTATTATAATGTATTATAACAGTGGTTACAATTATTTATGAGTTCATACAATGCATTATAAGGTGCATTACAAGGCATAATTAATGCATTATATATAAAGTATTTTAAGTAAAAAGCATAAAAAGCATCAAGTTTTGATTTTTTCAATTGTTTCAAATTTTCAATGATATATAAAATAATGTAAAGCTTCCAGAATACTCACTGCGTAGCAGAAGGGTGTTTATTTCTGCCTCTGATAAGAATCGCTGCTGAGCGCTTCCCTCCTTGCACCGTGATGACATCAGCTATCACAAACCAAACCAACAAAAGATGCAGTGTGAAGATTCACACAATCATGAGACCAAGACACAAAGACGTTTTCAGATGTCTCTTCCTCTGTACTTCTCTCTCTATCAATCAGTCAAATAAACAGATGCACTCAATTGCCAAACATGTAGACAGTTGTATTTATAAAATGATCAAAGACAATACATAACCTTTTGCACAATACAACAAAACTCTTTTTATGTGATTCAAGAAAGCAAAATGTATGATACCATTGTCAGGATTTTTGACTTAAGTCTTTTCCTTATTAGTATCACAGGAGCTGTCAATGTCAAATCTGAATATTTTGGTGAAGGTTTTTGGAATTATTATTATTATTATTTTGTATAGTTTTGCTTGCATGGGTTTGTGGCTTGATAATGAGATATAGTTGTTTGGACATTACTGGAACTTTGTATGAATGCAGACATTCCATTACTCAAGCCATGAGTCTGTTTCTCTCACGATGCTCTTCCTGCATGTGACCACCAGACAGCAGCAGTGTTTCAGACAAATTTCCCATGTGCACGGTTACTTCCTTGCACGGGCATTTCCAGTGAACTGTTAGCTGTCTTTCTGTACTCGCTGTACATCAACACAAAACCATCAGTGGTTGACTTTTTAATGTAGTATTTATATTTTAATGTAGTTATCACACTTGCCTAATTTGTCAATAAACCAGTTTTATTGATTTCAATGAAGACAAAGCTAGGAACATTTGAATAAGAAATATATATGTATGTGTGTATGTATATATATATATATATATATATATACACACACACACATATATATATATATATATATATAGTACAGTCCAAAAGTTTGGAACCACTAAGATTCTTTATGTTTTTAAAAGAAGTTTCGTCTGCTCACCAAGGCTACATTTATTTAATTAAAAATACAGTAAAAACAGTAATATTGTGAAATATTATTACAATTTAAAATAACTGTTTTCTATTTGAATATATTTCACAAAGTAATTTATTCCTGTGATGCAAAGCTGAATTTTCAGCATCATTACTCCAGTCTTCAGTGTCACATGATCCTTCAGAAATCATTCTAATATGCTGATCTGCTGCTCAAGAAACATTTAATGTGTACAATTGTACAAAATATTTGTGTACAATATTTTTTTTCAGGATTATTTGATGAATAGAAAGTTCAAAAGAACAGTGTTTATCTGAAATCTAATCTTTTGTAACATTATAAATGTCTTTACTGCCACTTTTGATTGATTTAATGCATCCTTGCTGAATAAAAGTATTCATTTCTTTAATTTCTTTTCAAAAAAATAAAAATAAAAATTCTTACTGACCCCAAACTTTTGAACGGTAGTGTATAATGCTACAGAAGCTTTGTATTTCAGATAAATGCTGTTCTTTTGAACTTTCTATTCATCAAGGAATCCTGAAAAAAAAAGTACACAACTGTTTTCAACATTGAAAATAATCATAAATGTTTATTGAGCAGCAAATCAGCATATTAGAATGATTTCTGAAGGATCATGTGACACTGAAGACTGGAGTAACGATGCTGAAAATTCAGCTTTGCATCACAGGAATAAATTACTTTGTCAAATATATTTAAATAGTACACAGTTATTTTAAATTGTAATAATATTTCACAATATTACTGTTTTTTACTGTATTTTTAATTAAATAAATGTAGCCTTGGTGAGCAGACGAAACTTCTTTTAAAAACATTAAAAATCTTAGTGGTTCCAAACTTTTGGACTGTACTGTATATACACACACACACACATATATATATATATATATATATGTAACCGGAATGAGTATGCGATGCCTTTAAGGGGCAGGTGACGTGATAGGGCAGGTTACTTTAAAAGTCTCGCGGGTTTCGGTGAAACAGCGTTTGTTCTCGTTCTCTGCTGATGAATGAGTGTGTGCAGGGCTGCATTAAGACTACAAGGGGCCCCTGGGCTTTACCTCTTGAGGGGGCCCTTCATCCACCAGAACTATTACCTACATTCACTCAATCTTCTTAATCACAAAGTGAAAATGATCAGCCTTTTATTTTGCATGAATAAATGCCATTAACAAAACATCCGAGCCTATAGGTCTGTTATAAAATATAAATATCACTGCATGAACTACATATTGGCACATAGTCTGAACTATTTGTACAGGCTACTCATTTCGAAGGCTGCATCCTCCGGAGGTCGCATTTGAAGGCTGTATACACTGTAAAAATGAATGTGATTTTAACAGTAAAATATTGTAAAAATGCTACGGAAAAAAATTGTAAATTGGTTAACAGTAAGTTCCCCTATTATATACAGGGAAAAACTGTAAAAGCTTGATAAAAATCAATGTATAATTTACAGTCAAAATCTGTAAACTGATGTTCCCACAATTCCCTGTGTGACACTCCACATTTGAAAGTATTTTGTTTAAATAATCTTGTTTCTTAATAGTTTTTGTTATCAGTCATGTACATTAGGGTTTTATGTTTCATCTTCTGTTGTTTAATGAATGTTTATTGCATTATTTAAGTATTGTGGGTTACCATGATGGTGTTTTGCGTTTGCATGAATGACACTTTGCACCTTCTTTATAATAGTATATACTAGAGGTGTGCGATACTGCTAGATTTGGTATCGATCCGATACCAAGTAAATACAGGGCCAGTATCGCCGATACCGATACCAATACCGATACTTTTTAATAATTAAGGTGGATGCGTCTTCAACCTAAATCTAAATGAATTTTCATGACTTTTAATTTGTTTTTGTGATTTGCATTTTGGGTTATTAATCAGTACTACAAAAGCTTTTGTTCAGAAACAACTTTTGGTTACTTCTGTTTTATTTAAATAAAGTTACAAAATGATTACTTCACAAATATAAAAAATGTAAAAACAAATTCTCTTTTCAAGTAGCATGTTAACAAAAAATGTTTCTCCTCTTTAGTGCACTTCTTTCGTAGGATTTTTTTCTTAAATAAACAAAGTCACAAAGTTTTACTTCACAATAAATATAAAAAATGTAAAACAAATTCTCCTTACGAGAATACGATATAATGAGAACAAAATAACGTTTCTCCTCTTTAGTGCACTTCTTTTCAGGATTTAAAAAAAAAAAATAATCATAAATAAAAACCAATTACTGTAAATACAAAATATAAGCCATACAGCCATACAACGCTCCTCTTTCTCTCTGCTGCCATTCTCCGCCTCTGACTGACTGCTGTTAGAAATGCGCGGCTGAGCGGCGCGCGCGCCTGACTGCTGGTGGTAGCGCTAGTGGTGAGTCACCTGACGGTACAACACAGGAGAGGGGGAGGAGAGCAGTGTCGAGCACGAGCAGCACTCTTGAGAGCTTGCTCTGCTCTGTGACAGCAGCGGCATTTTGACAAACACGGCCAGGTCGCAAAACGAGAGAAACTGAAACTTAAGTATCGATATTTTCACGTTGGTATCGATCAATACCGATACCAACGTTGGTATCGATATTATCGATATTAGTATCGATCTGCCCACCTCTAGTATATACTTCAGCTTATGGATAAGCTTCTTGTGATATATGACTTCTTATAGAGACATAATATATACATTGTTTTTGAATTACCGTAAAGCATTTTGTCACTCTCGCGTGAACGTGAACATGAGGCGAGATTGTGTCGGGTCGATGCAGCTCAACTTACAAGTGCTGTATTCTGGCATAGACGTGCCAGAGGGGGTTAGTGCACGCCTCAAACACACCACTACAAGTCAATTAACCATCGTAAGGACTTAGAAAACTATTTATGAAGGTAAAAAAAGTTACTTAGTTCTGCTTTACATAAGACATCCTTAATGATGTATGCAGCCTTCAAATGCGACCTCCGGAGGACTCAGCCTCTGAAATGAGACGCAGATTCGAACAGTAACAAAGGCGTCAGTTTTACCATATCAATTCCAGCGCTAGTCCTTGTCTTTTGGAAGTGGATGCAAAGTGGATTTGCTTTCACACCGTAAAGATGTCATGTCAACACGTCAGCAACACATACCAAATTCTTCCAGTCTCAGCTTTTCTGAAGTCTCAGTCTTCCAGTGTCAGGGCGGGTCAAAATAGATGTTGTTTGTGAGCAACCAGCTGCCATTATGCAAATTTATATATTGTTATGTAGGTTTGTAACAGGAAGTGAGACTGGAATCGCTGAAGACTCATTTCGGCAGTTCAGAATCAATTCATTCTTTGAGGCAAAAATTACTTTTTTATCCTGCACTTTGATCTTTAAAACAATGTGACAAAAACACAGGCAAGTTCGACCCAAATGTTTAATGTCATGATTGTTACCATCTATTTGCATTAGGTTATATCCAACTGGTCGCTTTTATCAATTCGTTATGCAGCAAAGTTGCATAATTAAAGCTAGTGTCATGAGAAAGCAAATATCGTCATGCAGCAGACATATAAACAAATCAGAAATGCATTCAATTTCAGTTCTCTTTTATCATCACTGTAATACAATACAAATCTTATTTAAATAATAATCAGTGTTCTAAAATGGAAGCAAATAAAGGGTAAAATGGAAGCAAATAATGTATACATACATACAATATGTGTCTAATGTCAATGCTATGGCCTTTGTGTAGATATTTAAAGATGGTCATCTTTAAGCATGACAGTTTGGATTTATATGAAATGGTAACACTTTACAATAAGATTCCATCTGTAAAGTTAATAAAAGTATTGTTCATAGGTTAATTTCAACATTTTAAGTACAGTACCTCATTGAACGTTTTCAGAAACTGTATTTTTGTATGATTTGTATTTTTATTGGACTACTGACGACTGCAGGGTTCAGTGAGTGAAGGGTAGCACATCGGTCGAGAAGCGTAGTGCCGCACATGTATTCAAAGCAAAGCGACGTTAAAGAGACAGTCATCACATTATAAAATGCGGTTATATTTTTTCCGGCATCACCGGGGCCCTCCCTCAGCCCGGGGCCCTGGGCTTAAGCCCAGGTAAACCCGTGCATTAATGCGGCCCAGAGTGTGTGTGTGGGGTTCTCTCTGGCGCATTGGAAGAACTGCTTGTGTGTGTGGTTACTGCTCTCAACAATTCAGTGTGAGAAAACGGGGTTCTTATTTATAGGAGTAGATTTTAATGAGAAACGTCTAATATGCCCGCTAATGTGTTTTTAGGATTGTGTGCTGATGATCTGTGATTTGAAGACGCTGTGTGCGTGCAACTCTGCGAGTCCGCGTCGGGGTTCAGCTACTCAATGTGAGCGTATAGTCAAGTTTATTGACGAGTTGTAATTGATATGAAATGCGGTGTCATAAATTTAGTATGTGTTCTTTTAGGATCGCTTTGTGTTTATACTGAGTTACGAGTGTCATAATCCATGGACAATCATACAGAATAGACTGTTGCAATCCACTCCTGCCATTTAACGAGACTGTTGACTGAGATGTAACAAAGTGAGCCATAGCATACTTTTAGAAGGTACGTGAGTATTTTATATGGTTGTTTTAATGTAAAATGATGATTTTGTGTAATAAAAATGTGAAATGGTTTTAATTACAGGTCATAGATCCTCCTTTGGGTTTAGCGCCACCGTTTCTCTCCTATTAAAATTTAAGATATATTTGTTTGGTTTTTGTTTCGTTTATATTTAGTTTTTGGGGTTTTCATGTCATTATAATTTTCAGTGATTTTTCTATTCATTTTTTTTGTATAATTTGTTTTATTGATTGGTGTACTACTGTATGGGAGGTCTTGGTTTGTGTGATTTTTGGTTTGTGTGTTTCACATATGGTTTGAGTGCTTTTGATTCATTTTGGTTTTTTGNTAATTTGCTACAATATTTAGTTTTTGGGGTTTTCATGTCATTATAATTTTCAGTGATTTTTCTATTCATTTTTTTTGTATAATTTGTTTTATTGATTGGTGTACTACTGTATGGGAGGTCTTGGTTTGTGTGATTTTTGGTTTGTGTGTTTCACATATGGTTTGAGTGCTTTTGATTCATTTTGGTTTTTTGTTTCCTCCCGCATGGTGGTTATCCAGTTATGATTCAAGTTTGATTTGATTTGTTCTACTTTGGGTATCATATTCATTGTTTTTTTATATTGTCTGCTAATTTTCAATTTGGTTGACTTTATTTCATTATTATATTTTCATTGGTTGTGTGATATTTAGTTGATTTGACTTAATCTTGATGTTTTGTATATTTTCTTTTTTTGTTTAATGTTTTATGTTGTGATTTGTTTTTTCAAATTTACATCTTAATATCAATGTTGCTGCTGACCAGATTATTTCAACAATACTAAATGTGAGAAGGATTGTGACTGCTTTTCTAATAAAGTGTAACCCTTTTTGTACTCTGGCTTCTGGTTCATTTATTTGAACTGCCTGTGTTTAAAAATATAATTGTTAGGGTCCCCTATCCCAGAAAAGTGGGGGTGGCGTAGTCAAATTGGTCGACATTTCTAACAGCCATGTACTTTAGGTCACACATATATATATATATATATATATATGCATATGCAGCACAAAGAACTGTATCCAGTTTCAGAGAGAATATACAGATATAGACCAATAAAACCACTTTTTCAACATTCAACTCTTTGTTCCAAATTATGCACAGACACTGCAGTTGTAATGCTGAGAAAAATTTATTTGTTCGCCCTTACAGCTTTGTAACTGATTAAAACAGATGAACAGATCATAAAGACTGACACAACTGTGTGGATGACAATGTGTGTGACTTTAAAACTGATCAGAATCAGTTATTTTCAACCACATGAACATTGTTCATCAACACATAATCTCATATTTGATGGTGTTCCAGTCAAACACGTTTCCCTTCGGCACATACGGTTCCTGGTTTGAATAAACCGCCTTAATCTGACTGCCAGAGAGAACATGATCCCACATTTTCAAATCTGAAATTTCTCCTATAAAGCTCTGCTCTGCGTCAAAGGACCCTGGACACGAATCAGCATCTTGGCCGAGCAGCACGGTGCCGCCAGGAAGAACAGAGTGACCTTTTCTATAGAGCTGGAAGGAACTGCGTCGTCCATCCACCCAAAAGGCAGAGAGACCAGTCTCAGAGTCCCAGGTGACTCACAGGTGGGTCTGGAAGATGGAGAGAGGAGGCAGATGGAAAAATGCTGCTTCGCCACTAGAATGCAAATACAAGGACACCCGACCATCTTTCTCTCTCCACACATTTAGCTCGTCGTAGCCGGGCATACAGTAGGCAAACAGAATGATCTCCCTCCCGCTCTGGGGCTCCATCGCAACACGCATGCAGAGAGTAAACGCTGTCAGACTCAGTGGCTTTTCAGGAGTGAGTTTAACAAAACTTGTATCAGTCTTGTTTGGAAACAGAAGCACTTTACCATCAAGACCCACTGCAAAACAAAACACAAAATAAACCATTATTTATTAGACACACAAAATCCTGCTCATACCAATCTGTGAAACCTAATCATGTAAAATATAGTACCTTTAGCAGCCGCTGCTGTCAGAGAGAGCAGACAGAAAAACAAAACCAGCATCTTGCTGCAGGTCTGAAAAGTGCAAAAGAAATTCTGGTAACACTTTACAATAACAGTACATGAATAACCATGAACTAATACCTGAATTAATAGTTACTTCAACATGAACTCAAGATTAGTTAAAATATGAACTAATCATGAACTAATGAAGAGTGATCCTTAACTACGACAGGAGTCATGCATGAAAACAGAAGCCTTAACTACGCGTTAATACATGTTTGATAATTAATGCATTAATTAACATTTAGGGTAAACTAAATCAAACAGTCTCTATAAGAATGAATAATAAATACTTGGACTTTGAAATAAATTTAAACAATTTATTATTGTCAGAATTTAAACTACTGACATCAGCAGCTTCATTATAAACATTACTGAAAAGGCACATGATTAGTTTGTCAATATTTTCACTGATCCTCCTTATCAAACATAAAATACTAAATACACTAATAATTTATCTTAAAAGGTCTTACATAACACTCAGCTGTTCAAATGAGGCAAATGTGCCTTCGATGTAAAGATCAGCAACAGAGTGGACGCCTTGATTCCTCCTGCTTCATTGTTTTTAACCTTAAACTACAACAGTTTATTACTAAGTGTTCAATCAGTTTAAGAGACAAAGACACAAACGGTTCAAGATAAGAATACTTACGATGTTCAACAGGTGATATCAGAGAGAAGATCAGTTCAGGACAGATGTTTGTCTCACAGATGATCATGACTAGAAGTGTCTCGAGTATTTATTTGCAGATTGGGTTGAGGCAGGGCCAGAGTGGGACCCGTTTTCAGCCTGCGATTTAATTGGCCAAGACCAGCCCCTACAAGACACCCCCTCCCCCCATATTGCTGTTAAAACTTTAAAACAAACATTCTAAAATCAAACCTATTGACAGGCACAGCTGAAAATACTGCACATAAAAATTAAGTGAAAGACATTAAAATGAATATCAGACTCATCTATAAAATGTCATGTTACACAGCTGTATAAATATCTTGATATTGTCTTGATGGATTTTTTTTTATTATTATTTAGAAAGGGAGGATTGATTGCCAGTGATTCTAGTTTGTAAAGTTATAAATATGGACATTTTGCTTACAAAAATGCATCACTTAATTTCTTTATTAAACCCCTTCAAAATCTCGAGCCCCATTCACTGCTATTATAAAGCTTGGAAAAGCCAGAATATTTTTTAATATAGCTCAGAAAGAAGAAAGTCATATACACCTATGGCTTGAGGATGAGTAAATCATGGGATAATTTTCATTTTGGGGAGAACTAACCCTTGGTATTGATGCTTCCAGTCCACACATATAATAAAAATTAAGAATAAAATAAGTATTAGTCAGAATAAGCATATTTACAGATTATGAACATATTTGCATTATTGTGACTAATTATATGAATAAATAGGCCTGAATGAATTAAAAGATATTGCACTAAACAGTTGGAGTATATTGCACTTACAGGCATATGCCTTGGGAGGCTTTAACTGTTCAAGAGGGAAATGGCCAGTGCCCGCAGCTAACAGATTTTTGTTATAAGAACGCTCTCCAAATATTCGGTGTTAGTTCTGAGAATGTAAAAAATGTCCTGTTTTCTTGACGTTGGAGGAACGTGTTTTAAAAGGTATGATCCTCAAACGTTCTTTCAACTTAATTTTGATTTAAAATTCAACATTCTAGGAACGCTGATTTGTAACTTTCCAAGAACATAAAAATGTCCAGTTTCCTTAATGATAATAGAATTTTAGTACGATGTTCCAGCTGCTGTGAACAAGCACTGAAAGAAAGAGAAATAAGAGCACAAACTACAACTTTCTTCAGCTATAGCCTTAGATGAAATCAACTGAAGATATAAAACATCAAATCTCTGATGCTCTTTGATACCAATCTTTCATTTGAAGGCCATGTTACTAGCATCTGTAAAACCGCTTTCTTCCATCTTAAAAATATATCTAAACTACGACACATGCTCTCAATGAAAAATGCAGAACAGCTAGTTCATGCGTTCATGACCTCAAGGCTAGATTACTGTAACGCTCTACTGGGTGGTTGTTCCTCCCGCTTGATAAATAAACTACAGCTCGTACAAAATGCAGCAGCTAGAGTTCTTACTAGAACTAGGAAGTATGACCATATTAGCCCAGTTCTGTCATCACTGCATTGGCTTCCTGTTAAACATCGTATAGATTTTAAAATCTTGCTAATTACTTACAAAGCACTAAATGGTTTAGCTCCCCAGTACCTAAGCGAGCTCTTAATGCATTATAGTCCTTCACGTTTATTGCGATCTCAGAATTCAGGCCAGCTGATAATACCTAGAATATCAAAATCAACCGCAGGCGGTAGATCCTTCTCCTATTTGGCACCTAAACTCTGGAACAATCTTCCTAGCATTGTTCGGGATGCAGACACACTCTGTCAGTTTAAATCTAGACTAAAAACGTATCTCTTTAACCTGGCATACACATAACACATTATCAATTTATATTTTCAAATCCGTTAAAGGATTATTAGGCTGCATAAAATAGGTCAGCCGGAACCGGGAACACTTTCTATAACACCAGATGTACTCGTTACATCAGAAAAAGAATGGCATCTACGCTAATATTAGTCTTTCTGTTTATCCCGAGGTTCACCGTAGTCAACTGGATCCGGGCCGTATCCAGCTGGGACCAAGGACCGGAGCCATGAGACGACGACAACGCAGCCCTGAAGTATCAGCAGAGATCGAGTCGACTAGATCATCCATTGTGAAGACATCATCAACACGACAGCCAGTAGCACAGTTCCTCAACAAACCGTCCATACCGGCGTGATGAATACGATCCTCAACTGGATGGAACTGAAATAAACACTTTGATTGTTGCGATCCTATCAGACTTATGATAGCAACCTCATTCGTAACAAAGCACTGTTCGCCAGAGGAGAACTGGCCCCCTGACTAAGCCTGGTTTCTCCCAAGGTTTTTTTTTTCCTCCATTTTAACACCTGTTTGCCATTTATTTGCCACCTGATGTCACCTGATGGAGTTTGGGTTCCTTGCCGCTGTTGCCTTTGGCTTGCTTAGTTGGGGACACTTGACATTTGACTTGACATTCAATATTCAACAGTATTCTTGACATTTATTCAACAGTGCTTCTGATCTGCCTGAGTTGACACTATTCTTTAAGAGCTGCTGTGCAGCCAAAATTATTGTACCAGTTATCAATGTAAAGCTGCTTTGACACAATCTACATTGTAAAAAGCGCTATATAAATAAAGGTGACTTGACTTGACTTGACTTGAAGACTCCACAGCATTACCAGCTTCACTTATTACTCACCATATTTACTTTATTTCTATTAGATGTCTACAGAAGTTCTTATTAAGAATTAACAGAGGTTTAGATGTTAATGTTTGGTTGAAAATGTTTAGTTTGAAGTCACCATCATGATGATTCCTTTAGTTGGGCCCTTGACTTTTGCTAAGTTGCCTCTATTTCAGCAATTGCAAGTGTTTTTCAGAAAAAAAGGTTTTCTTGCTTTTTTCACGCTATATTTCTGATCAAGTAAATTCAGAAAACACATGCTTCCTGAAAACAAATTGCTTTTCATTATTCACAACATGACTGGAACATACACAAAAAGTACTAGTGTCTCTGGCTGTCTGAATTCACTCATTTACACACAAATGTGGAATTCAGTATGTATTTAATGGTGAATGATAGGGTGACCAAACGTCCTGTTTTCCCAGGACATGTCCTGTTTTCATGTCCTGTCCTGGCCGTTTTTTATAAAGTGATGAAAATGTCCTGGTTTTCATTGTTTTTCATTGGGCCATTAAATTGACCGGTGTTACGAGATTTTCGGTTTCCGAAGGTGGAGCATACATTCATATAAATGAGTTTCGCAGACATGCGCGATTGCACGTGCAACTGAGAATATTAGTTCACATTGTATCTCAAGACATTAGTGGATTATTCCATAAAGGTAACTTTATTCTCAGCATCGCGGCTGACTTATGCCTACTACAGCTGTTTACTTCTAGGTAACAGTTTATAATGTTTTCTGTGCAGTCGTTTGTAACTGAATAACAGATACTTTGTGTAACAGCAGAACACCTTCAGCTATCGTCTAGAATGAGTTCAGCTCGTTGTGCTCTTCCTTTGCACCTTGCGATGTAACAGCTGATAGGCCTATATACATTTCTTTATAACTTTCATGCTTATTTGTTAAGCAACAAAAAACTGCTAGGAAAGATCAGCTCTACAGCAAAATATAGATGGGCAAACAAGAAGCATGAGGAAGAAAAACAGGATCAAGAGGAAAAGGAGGATGAAGAAGAAAACTAAAGATATAGATATTTTTTGTTCGTTTTTGTAAGTTTGTGAGAGCTATTTTTGTTAACTTTGGGTTTATTTATTTATTATTTATTTATTTTTCTAATACAGAAGAGACATTATTTATATCATTATTTAATTCATTATTTTTGAAACTTGTCATAATAAAACATGTTGAGTAGCCTCTGAGAAGCCTATCTGAATTTGTGTCTTAGATAGTATTTTGTAATATAACAATTTTCTATCCATACAGAGGAGGCCTACTTTAAATGTATTAAAATTATAAGGCATCTTTGAATAAACTTTGAGTGTCATTTGAGTATCTCATTGCCGGGCCGAGTGTCCTGGTTTTCGGTAATCAAAATATGGTCACCCTAGTGAATGAGAAAAAGAGCGAGTTGTTTCAGACACATGAATGTGTAAATACAGTAATNAATTTTAAACGAAAACTACCTCAGTGATAAGTGTGTAAATGTTGCTCTTTCATGTCTTTTTGCACTTGAACAGTCAAAAACCGTCCGCTTTGGCGAGCAAAGTACAGTTGGGTGAACATAAACAGTTTGGGGAATATCAGATGTACCTATATCGGTGTACAGGATCTGTGTATTGTTAGAGAAATGCTTAATGCATTACAATTTAACTAAATTAGATTTTAGTCGACTAAAATCTTATGATATTTAGTCAAATAAAACTAGACTAAAACTAAAACAATTTCCGATGACGAAAATATGACTAAAACTAAATGCCATTTTAGTCAAAAGACTATGATATGACTAAAACTAAATCGAAATTTGCTGTCAAAATTAACACTGCAAACAAGGAGCATGAGGAAGAAAAACAGGATCAAGAGGAAAACGAGGATGAAGAAGAAAACTAAAGATATAGATATTTTTTGTTCGTTTTTTGTAAGTTTGTGAGAGCTATTTTTGTTAACTTTGGATTTATTTAGTTATTTATTATTTATTTATTAAAGTTATTTATTATTTATTTATTTTTCTAATACAGAAGAGACATTATTTATATCATTATCTCATTCATTATTTTTGAAACTTGTCATAATAAAACATGTTGAGTAACCTGAATCTGAATTTGTGTCTTAGATAGTATTTTGTAATATAACAATTTTCTATCCATACAGAGGAGGCATACTTTAAATGTATTAAAATTATAAGGCATCTTTGAATAAACTGAGTGTCATTTGAGTATCTCATTGCCGGGCCGAGTGTCCTGGTTTTCGGTAATCAAAATATGGTCACCCTAGTGAATGAGAAAAAGAGCGAGTTGTTTCAGACACATGAATGTGTAAATACAGTAATGACTGACACTAAGGTTGTCTGATGAGCCTCATCATTTCAGTGTGACATGAATGAATGTGAGCAACATTTCAGTTTTTCCATTCTGTTTCTATAATGACCGCTACTGTCTTATGTCTCTTGCAGTCGTGCTGATGCTCACAGTACATCATTGAGATAAACAAGCAACCCATGTGCATTTAAATACTGACCACACTGCCTGAACATAAGTATCAGATTTTTTTCCAGGCATGGTGCAATAAAACAACAGTGGCATCACACTGGTCCAAAATCCCTCTCCACAATCAGTACATTAAACAAATAAACTTATTTGACTTTGACTTCATGCCATTGAGCAGTATTTGCGCAGTGTAGACAGACAACTTGCATAACATATTACACTGCATCTAGGGTTAAACATATCCTAAAGAAAAGTTCAGAAGTTTTCAGAATGTTCCTAAAACGTTTTAAAATATTTTTTTAAATGACAGGCTTTGATGTTATTTGATTGTATGGCACCAACTGTGATCTTATTCTTCTAATTCTACTCTCTCACGTACTCTGTGAACCAGTCCAGTGGTCAGTCAGGGCAAAACAGCTGCTATAATGTCACTCTTATGGGTCTGCATCACCCAGAATAGCATGAAGACAGACTCCTGCAAGACTTCTTGAGCTTTTCTATTAAATTTGTAAGGATATTGATCATATCTGGAGCACTTTACTAGCTGAAATCCTTGAGCTGGGCTAGTACTTCATCCGCAGAGTTTGAAACTTGTGCATGTAGTGAGCTTCTGAACTAACACCACATGTTGTGACTTGATTACTTGTGATTACTCTTTGCATGAGAATATTTCCATTAGTGATGTTTGCTAAGTCAAACAACACTTACTATTAAACTGCACTATTACTATTCATACTTAGGGTTAGTTATTTGAACAAGCCTTGAACAGTGTGTGCGTCATCCTGCAGAGTTTGTGCTTCAGGCATTAATGTTTCCTCAAATCATGTTTCTTGTTGAGGAAAGCTCTGTGTGCTCTATGATTTTCACCTGCAAGCAAGATTAATCAGAAATGTAGGGGTAGAGTCTTTTTGACTTATAGCAAAACCCCAGCTAACAGAATTTTGTTATAAGAACGTTCTCTAAATATTCAGGGTTAGTTCTGGGAACATTAAAAATGTCCAGTTTTCTTGATGTTTCAGGAACGTTTTTATAAGGTATAATGTTCCTCAAACGTTCTTTCAACTTCTAAAATTCAACATTCTAGGAACGTTGATTTGTAACGTTCTAAGAACATGAACATTTTCAGTTTCCTTAACGTTAGTAGAATGTTATTTAAAGGTTAGTGTGATGTTCCTGAAACATTCTTTCAATCATTCAAACACCTGCTGTGAATAAACACTGAAAGAAAGAGAAATAAGAACACAAACTTTCTTCAGCCACAGCCTTAGATGAACTGAAGATAAAAGACATTTAATCTCTGAAGATCTGATTTAAAACTCCACAAACAGCATTACCAGCTTCACTTATTACTAACCAGACTGACTTTATTTCTGTCACATGTCTACAGAAGATCTTATTGAGAATAAACAGAAGTTTAGATGTTTGGTTTGAGGTCACCATCATGGAGATCAGTGTTTGCTTTAGTTGAGCTCTTGACCCCTGGCTATTGTAAAGTTGCTCCTTTATCAGCTATTGCAGGTGTTTTTACTAGAAAACTTTTCTGCATTCAGACATGGCTGTTTTAGTAACAGACAAATAACTGTATTGAAATGATTTAAACAACAGCTTTTTTTTTTTGTAATTATTGATTTAAAAAATTTTAGTATCAAGCTCAACCAATGTGAAAAACATTATTATCTTTTTGTTTAAAACATTGTTTTGTGTCATTTATACACTCATCAACATTCGGCATATGAAACACAACAATGGTGACATGCTTCATGCAGCATACAAAACACATTCATGGATCCCAGCATGCATTGCGACAGGAATAAATTATTCAGCTGATTTTTTTTTATTGTCACCATTGTTGAGGTTTGTATGATGAGTGCTGATATGTAAGTGTGTCATTTTTCGTACAGTTTTGAAAAGTCCAATATAAATCAATTCAGTGTTAAAAAAAACATTTCTATCACTTTTTTGGGTTGATTTCCTTTTCTCATAACACTTCAATACCAAAAGGAAAGAAAACGATAATGCAGATTATTAAACTATACTTTTATGCAGTTGTTTGTCTGTTACTTAGACACGTTGATCTCCTTTATCAACACAGAAATAAAGAAGCAACTCTATTACAGCCAGGGGTCAAGAGCTCAACTAACGCAACCACGAACCTCCATGATGGTGACCTCAAACCAAACATCTAAACCTCTGTTAATTATCAATAAGAACTGCTGTAGACGTGTGACAGAAATAAAGTCAGTCTGGGGTGCGTTTCCCGAAAGTATCGTTGGTGAACCATGGTCGTAAGTCCCATTGAACTCTAATGGTAACGACGGAACTTGCGACCATAGTTCGTTTCGGGAAACGCACCCCTGGTTAGTAATAAGTGAAGCTGGTAATGCTGTTTGTGGAGTTTTTAATCAGATTTTCAGAGATTTAATGTATTTTATCTTCAGTTCATCTAAGGCTGTGGCTGAAGAAAGTTAGTTTGTGTTCTTATTTCTCTTTCTTTCAGTGTTTATTCACAGCAGGTGTTTGACTGATTGAAAGAATGTTTCAGGAACATCATACTAACCTTTAAATAACATTCTACTAGCATTAAGGAAACTGAAAATGTTCATGTTCTTAGAAAGTTACAAATCAGCGTTCCTAGAAAGTTGAATTTTAGATCAAAATTCAGTTGAAAGAACGTTTGAGGAACATTATAACTTATAAAAACTTTCCTGAAACGTCAAGAAAACTGGACGTTTTTAATGTTCCCAGAACCAACACTGAATATTTAGAGAATGTTCTTATAACAAAATTCTGTTTGCTGGGACACATTCACAACCTTTCAAAAAACACTCCAGCAACAGCATATAGCAGCACACGCAATCACTCAGAACACCCCAGCAACTGCATAGCAACACACTAGTAACAACCACTTAGAACACCCCAGCAACTGCATAGCAACACACTCAGAAGATACTACATAAGAACACACTCAGAACACCCTAGCAACAGCATAGCAACTCAGTTAAAACACTGAGAAGACCCCAGCAATGAGTTTTGCACAGGAACGCACTACTCACATTCAGAGGTGTATAGTCCAGGGGTCAGAAAGTAGAAGTCCTGCCATATTTTTCATTCCACCCACTGAAGCAGCGTTAAAGTTAATGAGATAATTGTGATAAAAGTGATAAATTGAGTGATGATTGACCATTATTGAAGACACCTGATGATAACAAGCAGAATCACCAAAGGAGAAAATCACAATTTTTAAGCCACCATCGTGGAGATGAGTGTTTGCTTTAGTTGAGCTCTTGACCATTGACTCTTAAGTAGAGCAAGAAATTGATTAGATGATGGTTATGTTTTCACATAATTGTAATTTGACCTGAACTCATTTAGAGCCCAATTTTTAAGTTAGATTGACATTATTGATTACAGCAGCACTATGATTCAACAGCACAAAATCAACTTTATCAATATAATCTGAAGGCTTTCGCAAAAGGTGTTCTGATAAAAAAAAAAATCGCTTTCATTTAGGGATCAAGAATCATCCTGTGAATCTCAACAGTGGTGGCCATCATAAAGCATGTTGTAGTTCATTCTGGGTGCCACCAATCAAAATTCATCCATGGCTCCCATCATGAATAAATTATGAGCTTAATTGTTTTAGTAATTTCCTTTATTCTCACTATTTTATTTTTTGCTGTTTTTCTGTGACTTTTTAGTAGCTTGTTTTCTAATGTTCAGAGTTGATCTGTTGATCAGAATATGTTGCTTGTCACCGTC
>RJVU01075378.1:1625935-1691295 GCA_003731715.1 Anabarilius grahami
TTCAACAGGTGATATCAGAGAGAAGATCAGTTCAGGTCAGATGTTTGTCTCACAGATGATCATGACTAGAAGTGTCTCGAGTATTTATGCAGATTGGGTTGAGCCCAGATTCACGTACGAGCCTCCCAGACATCTTTTTTATTTTTTTCAGTTTAACCTGGAAAGGGGAAGTCCTGCATTGTCCTGCATTATTGACATTATAATGATAGCATTTCCCTATAATGACAACTCACAAGATCAATACAATCATGTTCCACGTGTTTTATTTTACCTATCATAGCGTACACCCACGTAGAAGGCGATCCCAGCCAGCACAGATATGTGGGGCCCAGATGGGTGTCACCTGGGCTGTCTTAGTGGGGCCCAGCCAGTTTTGTCCACAGTTTCCATGGAGGCTGAACACTGAACACTGCTCAGTGTGCACACTACAGGCTGTTAAATGTAACACAGAAACATGCTGGAGTTAATGAGATAATTAGGTGATAACGAGCAGAATCACCGAAGGACAGAGAAACAACAAGAAGTATGACTTCCGCCACAGCCTTCGATGAAATCAACTGAAGATAAAAGACATTAAATCACTGAAGATCTGATTAAACATCTCACCAAACAGCATTACCAGCTTCACTTATTACTAACCAGACTGACTTTATTCTGACATACATCTACAAAAGTTGTTATTGAGAATTACCAAAGGTTTAGATGTTGATGATTTGTTGAAAATTGATGTCACCATGATCGAGGTCAGTGCTTACTTCAGTTAGGCAGTTTGACTCTTGACGTTTTCGTGTTGGTTTGTTATGGCAAGAAAGACAAGGGAAAATGTATTTAGCTGCTGTTAACTGTTTGATGATAAGAATACAATTGTCATCATGTAGTTGCTTTATTTACTCATCTAATGACTGAGCTTTATGAAAAAAGTTTTATGACTTTGTGCTGGATCTCTTCTAGAGTAACAACAGCAGAGCAAAATAATATGTACACTAAACACTTTAAAACTCACGCAAATTTTATTCACACACAGACATCAAGATTCAGCGTATGAATCTCAACAATGGTGACATGCTTCATGCCGCAATGCATTCTGGGTGCCTCATACAAAACTCATCCATGGCTCCCAGAATGCATTGCAGCATGAAGCATGTCACCATTGTTGAGATTCATACGCTGATTCTAGATGTCTGTGTTTAAGTGAATCGTTCAGGAGGTTTGAAGAGTTTAGAGAACAATGTGTTTTTCAAATTTTCTGATTAAAATGGTTTTATTGTAACTCTAAAAGAGCTCCAGCACAAAGTTAATCACATTTTGCTCATAAAAGCTCAGTCATTAGATCAGTGAATTATGATTACACTCTCAACATCTAGCAGCTGATCACATTGCAAGTGCAAATTTAAAGCAAGTTTAGTGTTTGCACTGTCTGTATTGGATTTATATAAATGATTTTGAACCTGTAACTTCTGTCTTCGTCTGCCTGCCTGCAAGCACCTTACACATATTAGAATGATTTTTAAAGAATAATGTGACACTGAAATACTGAAATACTGTAATTCAGCTTTGCATCACAGGAATAAATTACATTTTAAAATATATATTAATATAAAATCTTTATTTAACTGCTTCAACAGCATTTCTAATCAAATAAATGCAGTCTTGGTGAGCATGAGACATTTCTTTCAAAAACATTAAAAAAATCTACCAACCCCAAACATTAGATTCAGAGTGTAGCTGAATTAGTTTTTTTGTTTGATTTTCATTATACACAACATGACTGGAACATCATACACAAATTGTAGACTGCCTGAATTCACTGATTTACACTCAAATGTGGAATTCAGTGTGTATTTAATGGTGAATGAGAGAAAGATTGTCCTATATGAGATAATTTCAACTGAACCCCCCACAATATAATGGCACAATAAAATGAGAGTGGTGCCTCACCCTTTCCACAAACAGTAACTGTACATTACAGATTGTTTGCTTTACGGTAACAGATACATTTTGGTTGACTTTGGATTTGTGCCATTGACAACTTACTTTTGTTGGAAGCTTATCACATTGCATCTGTTTGCATTAAAAAAGAAATTCTTAAGAAGTTAATTCAAATATTTTTAAGTTTTCAAATATTTTCTTAAAGTATTTTACCAGCAACCACATAGCAACACACTAACAACCATTTAAAACACCCCAGCAACCACAAAGCAACCCCCGCTAGAAATTTTAAGTTCCCAGAACATTCTCAGAATGTTCCCACTGGTAAGGATGTTCCCTAGTAACGTTCCCAGTACATTCAGAGACGGTCATGATGTGGAGTTCTTTTAAGGGTTGGGGGATGTTATTTGGCCGACCTTCACAGAACATTCATAATTTATTTGTGATGTTCTCAGAACGTCCCTGCTGCCCTTGTCAAAAAATTGAAAATTAGAGCTAAATTGACACAAAAGTGGCTGTACAAACAAAAACTAACTTTTCTTAAATGTCTTTTTCTTTTTATTTAAAGCAATTTTTACAGGTATTTCCTGGATTATTATGGAACTTTTTCTGTAAAATGCAAATCTCTTGCAGTAAATCATTAGCTGACAATAACACATGCATGAGCTAATGTAACTACTGTATCATTGCATCAGCAACTACATACTGATTCATTGTTCTCTGAATGTTGTATTCCTTTCCTATAGCCATATAAGGCTGTATAAAATGTTGCTCTGCTTTGAAAGTTTTGAAAGTTTTGTCATTATGCAGAAATTATTTAGACAAGATCACATTGACACACATAGACATCATGATTCAGCGTATATGAACCTCAACAATGGTGACAAAACTTTCAGATAAACAGTAACTCTGAGCATCACGAAACAAGCTATTAAAGTCACAAAAAAGATTTTTGTTTATTGTCACCATTGTTGAGGTTCATATACTGATTCATCATGTCTGTGTGAGTCTAAAAGACACTGTTCAAAACTCTGTCTGTATAATGATTTTTTTTTTTAAAAAGAGACAAAGCTAGCAGTTTACACACTCAGAGTTTAGTCTCTGGAGAGGATCAGTGAATCAGGAGGACACTAAATCACAATCATTAAATAACCAAATTCATTTGATCAGAATTTTTATATGATTTATAACGTTAAAATATCAAGAATTAAGAGCCCATCTAAAGCAAACACTCACCTCCATAATGGTGACTTCTATAAAACATCAACATCTAACGTTCAGAGATGGTCACGATGTGGAGTTCTTTTAAGAACTTTAAGGTTTGGGTGACGATATTTGGTGGACCTTCAAGCAGCATTCAGGACTCTCTAGGAATGTTTAAGGGACTGTTACTATAGGATGTTCTGTTTACTTCCCAAATGTCCTCTTTGTAACATTCTCGCACGACCATAAAACAACCAAAATAGAACATCCCCCTAAAACCATATAAGGAAACTTGATCTGCAGTACTTTCATTACTAAAAGAGATTTTCTTTCCCCCTCACAATTTGCTCAGGAAACAACACCTTATTAAGAAGTTTTGAATGAAAAGTCAGAGTGGTTTGTAATAAGTGAAGATGCTGAGATCCAGAGAGATCTGTTAGTTTATCTGAGTTTTGTGAGGTCACCGTTGTGCTGAAGAGTAGAGCCTATGCTTCAGTGAGTGATGATCCAGAAACACTGATGTTCTGCATGTTGCTTTATTTAAAGGCTGCAGTGTGTAGCTTGATGTGTAGCTTTAGTATTAATGATTGTAGTCCTGTGATTTTACAGCTTGAGGTCCAACAGCAGGATGTCTTTTTTTTATTAAGAATAATACATTATGTACTGAAGTTTCAGTGTTTAAACACACACAGACATCAAAAATCAGCATATGATTCTCAAGAACGGTGACGATAAATANAAGGCTGCAGTGTGTAGCTTCACTCTAAAAAATGCTGGGTTAAAAAAACCCAAGCTGGGTAAAATATGGACAAACCCAGCAGGTTGGGTTAAAAGGCCCCCATTATGCCCTCTTTCACATGATGTAATATAAGTCTCTGGTCTGGTCAAGTTTCAGCTTAAAATACCCCACAAATTTGCCCCTATTTGGGGGTGAGCAAAAACACGCCTTTTACTATATTACTATATTGCTGGCTAAAAAAATAAATCCAAAATTGGTTGAAAAAAATGGCTGGGTGAAAACAACCCAATCCCTGGTTTTGTCCATATTTAACCCAGCAGTTTTTAGAGTGTTGATGTGTAGCTTTAGTATTAATGATTGTAGTCCTGTGATTTTACAGCTTGAGGTCCAACAGCAGGATGTCTTTTTTTTATTAAGAATAATACATTATGTACTGAAGTTTCAGTGTTTAAACACACACAGACATCAAAAATCAGCATATGATTCTCAAGAACGGTGACGATAAATAAATACAAAATACTGACAAACAGATTAGAAGCTCTTCTGGATTTCAAGTGGTTATAGTTTCACTAGAAAAAAATAATATAACATCTATATCATCCGTTAATACTAGACGTCACCAATGAATCTGGCCATTTCACAAAGAGAATGTCATCACCTAAACCATTTTGACTGTGCTTTTCAAAGCATTGCAAACCTAAATTGATAACCTTAGGTTTACATTACTTTTGGGAAATACAGCCCAGAACCTAATTTTTCTGACCATCACAAATATGCTCTATAAACACAAAATTGAAGCAGTCAGAGATAAATTAATGTTAGTAAATAGAGTCAAGAGCACAACTAAAGGAAATGCTTTTCACCATCATGGTGACTTCAAACTAAACTTTCATTAAAACATTATCATCTAAACATCTGTTAATTCTCAATAAGAACTTTTGTTGATGTATGACAGAAATCAAATCAAACTGGTTAATAATAAGTGTAATAATGTTTAATGGCTGGAAGTCAGTTGTAGATGTTGTGTCTCTCTCTTTTTCTCTCTCTTTTTCTTCAATGATTCTACTTATCAGGTGTCTCCACTAATTGTCAATCATCACTCAATCATCACTCAATTATCTCATTAACTTTAACACTGCTTCAGTGTTACTTTTTAACACCCGGCAAGATGGATTAAAGATTAAAACAGTTTATATGTTTTAGATAGAATGCTGTCATTTGTGTTTGACAACATGTAAAACAGGAAAAAAATATATATATATACAATAATGCTATAATTTGGTACCATAATGCCATTTTTGTTGACGTTACCAATGAAAGTCTTGCAGTAATTTGCTGTTAATTTCAATAAATATTTTTCTTACAACAGCTTGGTTTGATTATTTTTTAAATGTTTATTTTAATGCATTTACATCAATATAATGGTAAATAATAGAGTACAGTTTACTGTTAAAATAATTATTTACAGTATTTTTAAAGTACACTCTAAAAAATGCTGGGTTAAAAACAACCCAAGTTGGGTTGAAAATGGACAAACCCAGCGATTGGGTTGTTTTGACCCAGCAGTTGGGTTAAATGTTTGCCCAACCTGCTGGGTAGTTTTATTTAACCCAACAATTGTTTACAAATTACTATATGTCTGGCTTAAAATGAACCCAAAATAGGTTGGAAATTAAAAATCAGACTCATAATTACTAGAGGCAGCAATAATAATAAAAAAGGTGAGCATTTATTAATAAGCAATTTAATAAATGTTTATTGTTTAAATATTATTCAAAAAAAGGATTAATAAATGTTTGTTTATTAAACATATTAATAAATGTTAATTTCCAACATATTTTGGGTTCATTTTAAGCAAGAAATACAGTAATTTTTAAACAATATTTGGGTTAAATAAAACTACCCAGCAGGTTGGGCAAACATTTAACCCAGCCGCTGGGTTAAAACAACCCAATCGCTGGGTTTGTCCATTTTCAACCCAACTTGGGTTGTTTTTAACCCAGCATTTTTTAGAGTGTATAACGATTACAGCAACATCTTGCCTTTTGGAGCATTTACAGGATTTTATTGGCAACTTTAGTTGCCAGGTAAATACTGTAATTCAGTGCAATTACAAAAAAATATTGTACACTGAAAAAAAATATTTTTTTGACGCTGTTCACTTTATTTAAACAACTTATTTTGATTCAACACCATTGTATTAGGTTTCTGGTTCACATTCAATTGCTACATGTTAAATTAAGTTCAAACAATTACTTTTTGACTTAATTAGATTTTTTCATATTAAAATAACATGTTTCAATCAAGTAAACCCAACCAGGACTCAATCAAACCGATTTTCACTTCCCATCATGCTTTGCAAAGGGGCTGAACTAGGAGTGTAAATGTTGAAATAAAGTGTTATTTTAAGCTGTTTTTAGGAAGATGAGAAAATGGAAATACTTTTTAATGTTTACTGTTCTATTATGTTGGTATTTAAAAGTTTCTGTTAATTAATAGTTTTGGGGTTACCATTGTGGTGAAGTGTTGAGCTTGTGCTTGGGTTGAGGACCTGCTAATAAAGTTTCTATTTATTCTATTAATATTGTAATCATTATGTTAGTATTCAAGATTGCAGTTCTCATAAGCTTTGTAAGTCTATGTTGATTGTAGAACCATTGCTATCAATGGAATGATGATCAATTTACAATGTTAATGGGTAAGGCAATATAGGATGAATCCAGTAGTATCACATCTGGATTGTCAACAAAGAACATTACTAAAGTTATGTAAATCATACAATTAAACAAGAATTAATTGTAAAAATCAATGTATATGAAAACAATTTAATTTAATTTGCTTTTTATTTATTTTATTTGAAAAAAAAAACCTTTAATGTTAATAAAAACTAAGTTGGTTGTGTGGAACCACTGTCCATAATTGACTTGAGTTAGTTTAAAGTATCATTTTACTACAAGTTCAATTTTATAATCCTGTAAAAAAAACAAAAAAATACTGTATTCCACAAACAACAATATACTGTAAATTGATTAACAGAATTATACTGTAATCCATTTTACAGCAATTAACAATTTTACAGGATTTTATTGGCAACTTTTTGCCAGTAAGTTCCTGTAAATTCAACAGTACATTTTTTAGTGCGAGCAAAAGATCGGATTTTTTGTGCCAGTGTAAACGCAGCCTAAGTGCTGCGCATCCTGCCCCTGACAAGCATCAAAAGTCCAGTCATCACCGGATGACAGGTTTTGGCCCAGCTTGGCTGTCAGAGGGGAAATACTCCCCTTGGCTGAACAAGACTGATCTTGGTAAGTAACTAAATACATACATAAATAAATTTGACAGCAGGGTTCTCATCTAATACATTTTAAAAAGATTTAAAACGTTTATTTTTTTAAAGAGATATCTTATGTTAACATTTTTTAACTTTTACAAAGCATTACCCTCCCAGACAACCAATTTATGTGACATAGATAGAACAAAGAATGAAAAGGAAATTATTTAAGATTTCTTTTTGGTTTTAGGAATGTTCTGTCGAATATGTAGACAGCATAAACAAGTGGTTGTGAGAGGAAATCAGACCCGGCCATTTATAGAGTCTCCCTGCCAATTCTACAGAAAGGACAAACTTGACAAACATATGGCATCTGAGCATCACAGAACAGCCTGTCAGCGCCAGTCAAGTTTGATAGCAGGTCATTTTATTTTATGATTCGACCAATAAATATGTTTGATTCTTTCAGTATATTCACTGCTGCCATTAAAAGAATCAAATGAACACCATGACTCCTTTAAGTGTTTGTTTCTGTGTCAATTTTCCCCAACCAACCAAACCTAATCTCGTAAAAATATATATTTTTTAATTTAGTTTTGCTTGCATAGGTTTGTGGCTTGATATAAAAATGAGGTGTAGATGTTTGGACATTACTGGAACTTTGTATGAATGCAGACATTCCATTAGTCAAGCCACAAGTCTGTTTCTAATGATGCACTGCCTGCATGTGACCACCAGACGGCAGCAGTATCAGACGAATTGCCCTTACGAATTGATTAAACAATCATGTACAGACATCAGCAGAAGGTTTCTGAGGTTGGAGAGTCGAGTAAAGGAAATTAGATAATCCAATGCAAGTGTTTATGAGATATATATAAAAAAAAGGTCAAAAACATTACTGTGAAAAAAACCCCATCATGGTATCTTTTTGTAAGAAAGCAGTCAATAGTCTGGAATCAAGTCATTTAGATCAATTGGAGACATTAACTGATGAAGCTCTTTTCAAATGGGTGATGTTCCTTTATTAGGTCTAGAAAAAAAAATTGGTTAGCATTTAAAGCTTTGTACACTGTGTGTGATGTTACAATGGATCATAATTAGTAATCTTGCACGACTAGCACATTTCCATTGGGCTCATATTTGATGGTGTTCCAGTCAAACACGTTTCCCTTCGGCACATACGGTTCCTGGTTTGAATAAACCGCCTTAATCTGACTGCCAGAGAGAACATGATCCCACATTTTCACATCTGTAATTTCTCCTATAAAGCTCTGCTCTGCGTCAAAGGCACCCAGATGTTTATCAGGGTCCTGGCCGAGCAGGACGGTGCCACCAGGAAGAACCGAGTGACCTTTTCTATAGAGCTGGAACAAACTGCGCCGTCCATCCACCCAAAAGGCAGAGAGACCAGTCTCAGAGTCCCAGGTGACGCACAGATGAGTGTGAAAGCTGGAGAGAGGAGGCAGGNTGCTTGCATAGGTTTGTGGCTTGATATAAAAATGAGGTGTAGATGTTTGGACATTACTGGAACTTTGTATGAATGCAGACATTCCATTAGTCAAGCCATGAGTCTGTTTCTAATGATGCACTGCCTGCATGTGACCACCAGACAGCAGCAGTATCAGACGAATTCCCCTTACGAATTGATTAATCAATCATGTACAAACATCAGTAGAAGGTTTCTGAGGTTGGAGAGTCGAATAAAGGAAATTAGATAATCCAATGCAAGTGTTTATGAGATATATAAAAAGTCAAAAACATTACTGTGAAAAAACCCCCCATCATGGTATCTTTTTGTAAGAAAGCAGTCAATAGTCTGGAATAAAGTCATTTAGATCAATTGGAGACATTAACTGATGAAGCTCTTTTCAAATGGGTGATGTTCCTTTATTAGGTCTAGAAAAAAAAAATTGGTTAGCATTTAAAGCTTTGTACACTGTGTGTGATGTTACAATGGATCATAATTAGTAATCTTGCACGACTAGCACATTTCCATTGGTCTCATATTTGATGGTGTTCCAGTCAAACACGTTTCCCTTCGGCACATCCGGTTCCTGGTTTGAATAAACCGCCTTGATCTGACTGCCAGAGAGAACAT
This sequence comes from Anabarilius grahami, assembly GCA_003731715.1. Classification (NCBI taxonomy): domain Eukaryota; kingdom Metazoa; phylum Chordata; class Actinopteri; order Cypriniformes; family Xenocyprididae; genus Anabarilius; species Anabarilius grahami. The sequence goes on from RJVU01075378.1 coordinate 1,635,176, forward strand.
GATCCCACATTTTCACATCTGTAATTTCACCTATAAAGCTCTGCTCTGCGTCAAAGGCACCCAGGTATTTATCAGGGTCTTGGCCGAGCAGGACGGTGCCACCAGGACGAACAGAGTGACCTTTTCTATAGAGCTGGAACAAACTGCGCCGTCCATCCACCCAAAAGGCAGAGAGACCAGTCTCAGAGTCCCAGGTGACGCACAGATGAGTGTGAAAGCTGGAGAGAGGAGGCAGGTGGAAAAATGCTGCTTCGCTACTAGAACGCAAATACAAGGACACCTGACCCTTCTCTCTCCACACGTTGAGCTCGTCATATTGAGGCGTGCGGTAGGCGAACAGAATGACCTCCCTCTCGCCCTGGAGCTCCGTCGCAACACGCATGCAGAGAGTAAACGCTGACAGACTCAGTGGCTTTTCAGGAAAGAGTTCAACATAGCTGGTATTAGTCTTGGTTGGAAACAGAAGCACTTTACCACCAAGACCCACTGCAAAACAACACAAAATAAACCATTTACACAAACACAAATGCTTCCTTGATAAGCAAAATCTGCTCACAACAATCCATGTGATCTCTGAATGAAATGTGGTACCTTCAGTAGCTGCTGGTGTCAGAGAGAGCAGACAGAGAAATAAAACCAACATCTTGCTGCAGGTGTAAAGAACACAATTATTGTTACACTGTTCGTATAAATAAGTTTGTCAGGAAGTAGGACTGGATGTGACTCCTAGTTTAGATCAATTCTTTCTGCTTTGTTATATTAAAGCACATTAATAAGCATGAATGTAATGCACTTTTTTAAAAGACACAGGAGGTTAATACTTACTGTACATCAGTGGTGCCTAATTCTGCTCCTGGTGATCGACTGTCCTGCAAAGTTATGCTCAAACCCTAATCAAACGCACCTGAAGCAACTAATTAAGGTCTTCAGGATCACCTGATAATTAAAGGCAGGTGTGTTTGATTAGAGTTGAAGCGTAACTTTGCAGGACAGTCGATCGCAGGAGCAGGATTGAACACCCCTGACTTACATGTTTAGCAGGTCTTGTCTGAGAGATCTCATAGATGGTCCAACCCACAGGCTGAAGTCCTTCAAGAATGACGGAGAAGACTACCTTGTGGTTGTTCTTTATTGAGGCTCAGTTTGAAGTTATAAATAAAGTCTCATGGAAGGCAATTATAACAATAAAATACTCATTTTATTGGTTACAATACAAAGCAGTGAAGACAAAATAAAACTTATATCAGCTTAAGCTAAAAAAGCTCTATAATCTAGCTTTATCCAGCAATATGGAGATGCTGTTAAAGGCACAATATGTAAGATTTTTGGATTAAAATATCCAAAAACCACTAGAACAGGGTTATATATTTTGTTGTACACTTACATTATCCCAGATGTTTCCAAGAATGTTTAAATGCAGAGAAATAAGTAATCTTTATATAGGACACGAACCGTTATGGAACAAATGGAACAAAAACTTGTTGCAGCACTTTCCTAAACATCCGCTTTTCAAAATGCACGTGTAAATTTGTCGTGCCTGCGGGCAGCAGCGTAAAGTTGATTCTGAGGTAATATTTGATGTTTTTTAAAATGTGGATTTAAGTAGCAAATGAGAATCAATGAAATTATATTTTGAGACAAACGTCTTAATGATTTTAAGTTTTGTTAAAGGTAATTAAAGCAACAGTTTTTTAATAACAGAAGAATATGTAAAAGTGTGGTATTTGGGGTAAAAGCGCATATCCTGTTCGAGCAGCTGGCTGACTTTTCCATTTGTTGACATGTTGGGTGTCCACCTTGGAGATAATCACCATATTTATAATGAAACGATCATATCATATAATGAATATCATTAATGGTTACTACTATAAATCTTTATTAAATTATTATGGGATCTCCTTCAGTGCTTTCAGAATCTTTACTTTTGGAAATTTCTATATTACAATATTTTAACAGTAAATTTAATGAACAAAAATGAATTATTTTATTTATCAAAATAAACAGAAAATAGTACAAACTTTGCTAAAGTGATTGTTTTGAACAAGTAATAACTTAGACATTATTAAAAACATATTATATAAGCTAAAGTATGTGTAACACTGTGTGCCTTTTACCCCATCCTGGAGAGCCTTTTACCCCACACACGGGTAAACCACCTCATACATTTATAAGATTTTTAAACAAAATGAACCACTTTTATGATTTATTTTCACACAAAATCTGTTGCTCCATCAATGTTCAATACAACCATATATATTTTTCTGCAATCATACACTTTGGGAGTAGTGAAAAGCACATTTTTTTCTTAAGGTGTGCCTTTAGCCCCGTTGTACCCTATTATATGTTTTATTAGACAAGGGAACAACTGTTTGGATACATTTATAGACAGAAAACTAATCATTGTTATCAATCATTTTTATTGTTTGAATCTCATTTTCTTTATTTACCTCGAGTACCAAATTTTACCATGACTAAAAAAGCTAGAAGTTCATTTACTGTAAATGATGAAAAGGTGACAAATAGCATTTTTCTTTCATTGTACATTCACAAACTTTTCAACTAAAATTGTAGAGTTGGCATTTTTGACATTTTAATAACATTGACATCTGTTCACAATTTACATAATGTTCCCTATAATGACTCATTGTACTCATCAGATCAATACAATCTTTTAAGAAAAAAAGAGACATTTTTGTGATCACCTCTGAAACTAGAGGAGACAAATGTCTCCTAGCAAATTGAGAACAATTCTCCATTTGCTCTCCATTGCTGTTCNTCTTTCTGCTTTGTTATATTAAATCACATTAATAAGCATGAATGTAATGCACTTTTTTAAAAGACAAAGACACAGGAGGTTAATACTTACTGTACATCTGTGGTGCTTAATTCTGTCCTGGCGATCGACTGTCCTGCACAGTTATGCTCCAACCCTAATCAAACGCACCTGAAGCAACTAATTAAGGTCTTCAGGATCACCTGAAAATGAAAGGCAGGTGTGTTTGATTAGAGTTGAGGCGTAACTTTGCAGGACAGTCGATCGCCAGGAGCAGGATTGAACACCCCTGACTTACATGTTTAGCAGGTCTTGTCTGAGAGATCTCATAGATGGTCCAACCCACAGGCTGAAGTCCTTCAAGAATGACGGAGAAGACTACCTTGTGGTTGTTCTTTATTGAGGCTCAGTTTGTAGTTATAAATAAAGTCTCATGGAAGGCAATTATAACAATAAAATACTCATTTTATTGGTTACAATACAAAGCAGTTTATACAAAATAAAACTTATATCAGCTTAAGCTAAAAAAGCTCTATAATCTAGCTTTATCCAGCAATATGGAGATGCTGTTAAAGGCACAATATGTACGATTTTTGGATTAAAATATCAAAAAACCACTAGAACAGGATTATATATTTTGTTGTACACTTACATTATCCCAGATGTTTCCAAGAATGTTTAAATGCAGAGAAATAAGTAATCTTTATATAGGACACGAACCGTGTCCGTGCATTGCCAGACATCATACCTGCGTTACCCTCGATTTCCGGTTTTATTTTGTAGAAACCATGGAAACACCAAAGATGCTTTAATAAAGGGTACAACGGGGCAAAAGGCGCCTTTGATTTTATTTTTCTCTAAACCTCTAGATGGAACAAAAACTTGTTGCAGCACTTTCCTAAACATCCGCTTTTCAAAATGCACGTGTAAATTTGTCGTGCCTGCGGGCAGCAGCGCAAAGTTGATTCTGAGGTAATATTTGATGTTTTTTAAAATGTTGTGGATTTAAGTAGCAAATGAGAATCAATTAAATTATATTTTGAGACAAACGTCTTAATGATTTTAAGTTTTGTTAAAGGTAATTAAAGCAACATTTTTTTAATAACAGAAGAATATGTAAAAGTGTGGTATTTGGGGTAAAAATCACAATAATTAACATGATAATAAACAGCTGCACCTTGAATACATTTGAGTGTAAATGTAACATTAAGTTTTCATTTATTTGACAATATAAATATCAGATGAAAAACTTAAACTCAAATAAAATATCAGATATTTTACAATCTTGAAGGTCTGGTGTAATTTCCTGTTTTATGTCGTACCACCTACACATTTTTTACTTTAAAATGCAGATTCAGAAATGAAAAACATGGTCATCTTAGAAGTGTAACTGCATTTTAAATAAATCAATAGGTTATATTTTTCAGAGATCTGAATGTGATAACTGTCTTTTTCTGTAGGACAGCACTGGACTGAAATTGTGGAAGAGAAGATGGTTTGTTCTCTCTAATCACTGCCTGTGATTTTATAAAGGGAAAATCATGTTATTGTTTTATATATACGATCTACTGAGATTAAATGTTTTAAAGTGCATTCATTTTCCTTTTTTCTCTTTGGATACTTGGGTCTTATTCCCTGAAATCTTTCTCCAGACAGCCATGAGGAGTCTGTTCTGGGCAGTATTCCTCTTCCCAGATACAGGATTCTGTACTGCTCACCTCGAGAGTGCAGGAACCGCAAATACGCATTCAAGGTGAGAGCGAAGGTCTCCTTAAAACTAAATGTACAGTACAATGTTTTCAAATCTCTCTTCCTCTGTAATTTATCAATCAAAAACAGATGCACTCAATTGCCAAACACGAAGACATGAGTTGAATTTATAAAATTATCCTATAAAGACAACACAACCATTTGCATAATACAACAAAACTCTTATTGTAATTTGAGAAAGCAATTTGTTTTTTTACTTCAGTCTTTTCGGTATCACATGAGCTGTCAATATCATGAATTTGTGATTGAATATCATAAAAGTTCAGTGAAGGTTTTTGGAATTTTTATTTTTTCAAATAGCATTACTGTTTGTGGTTTAACAATGAGATGTAGATGTTTGGACATTCCATTACTCAAACCATGAGTCTGTTTCTCATGTTGCACTGCCTGCATGTGACCACAAGACGGCAGCAGTATCAGCCGAATTCCCCTTACGAATTATCTGAACAATCATCTACAGACATCAGCAGAAGGTTTTCTGAGGTTGGAGAATCGAGTAAAAGAAAATAAATAATCCAATGCAAGTGTTTTATATATACATATATGAAAAAAAAAAGTCAAATATTACTGTGAAAAAAAATAAAAAAAATAATAATGGTATCTTTTTGTAGGAAAGCTGTCAATAGACTGAAATAAAGTCATTTAGATCAATTGGAGACATTAACTGATGAAGCTCTTTTCAAATGGGTGAGGTTCCTTTATTAGGTCTAGAAAAAAAAAAATTGGTCAGCATTTAAAGCTTTGTACACTGTGTGATGTTACAATGGATCATAATTAGTAATCTTGCACGACTAGCACATTTCCATTGGTCTCATATTTGATGGTGTTCCAGTCAAACACGTTTCCCTTCGGCACATACGGTTCCTGGTTTGAATAAACCGCCTTAATCTGACTGCCAGAGAGAACATGATCCCACATTTCCACATCTGTAATTTCTCCTATAAAGCTCTGCTCTGCGTCAAAGGCACCCAGGTATTTATCAGGGTCTTGGCCGAGCAGGACGGTGCCACCAGGAAGAACCGAGTGACCTTTTCTATAGAGCTGGAACAAACTGCGTCCATCCACCCAAAAGGCAGAGAGACCAGTCTCAGAGTCCCAGGTGACGCACAGATGGGTCTGGAAGATGGAGAGAGGAGGCAGGTGGAAAAATGCTGCTTCACTACTAGAACGTAAATACAAGGACACCTGACGTCCATCCACCCAACGTCCATCCACCCAAAAGGCAGAGAGACCAGTCTCAGAGTCCCAGGTGACGCACAGATGGGTCTGGAAGATGGAGAGAGGAGGCAGGTGGAAAAATGCTGCTTCACTACTAGAACGTAAATACAAGGACACCTGACCCTTCTCTCTCCACACGTTGAGCTCGTCATATTGAGGCGTGCGGTAGGCAAACAGAATGACCTCCCTCTCGCCCTGGAGCTCCGTCGCAACACGCATGCAGAGAGTAAATGCTGACAGACTCAGTGGCTTTTCAGGAAAGAGTTCAACATAGCTGGTATTAGTCTTGGTTGGAAACAGAAGCACTTTACCACCAAGACCCACTGCAAAACAAACAAAATAAACCATTTAAACAAACACAAATGCTTCCTTGATAAGCCAAATCTGCTCACAACAATCCATGTGATCTCTGAATGAAATGTGGTACCTTCAGTAGCTGCTGGTGTCAGAGAGAGCAGACAGAGAAATAAAACCAACATCTTGCTGCAGGTGTAAAGAACACAATTATTGTTACACTGTTTGTATAAATAAGTTTGTCAGGAAGTAGGACTGGACATGACTCCTAGTTTAGATCAATTCTTTCTGCTTTGTTAAAGCATATTTAATTAATAAGCATGAATGTAATGCACTTTTTTAAAAGACAAAGACACAGGAGGTTAATACTTACTGTACATCAGTGGTGCCTAATTCTGTCCTGGCGATCGACTGTCCTGCACAGTTATGCTCCAACCCTAATCAAACGCACCTGAAGCAACTAATTAAGGTCTTCAGGATCACCTGAAAATGAAAGGCAGGTGTGTTTGATTAGAGTTGAGGCGTAACTTTGCAGGACAGTCGATCGCCAGGAGCAGGATTGAACACCCCTGACTTACATGTTTAGCAGGTCTTGTCTGAGAGATCTCATAGATGGTCCAACCCACAGGCTGAAGTCCTTCAAGAATGACGGAGAAGACTACCTTGTGGTTGTTCTTTATTGAGGCTCAGTTTGAAGTTATAAATAAAGTCTCATGAAGACAATTATAACAATAAAAAGCAGTGAATACAAAATAAAACTTATATCATCTTAAGCTAAAAAAGCTCTATAATCTTTATTCAGCAATATGGAGATGCTGTTAAAGGCACAATATGTAAGATTTTTGGATTAAAATATCCAAAAACCACTAGAACAGGATTATATATTTTGTTGTACACTTACATTATCCCAGATGTTTCCAAGAATGTTTAAATGCACAGAAATAAGTAATCTTTATATAGGACACGAACCGTGTCCGTGCATTTCCTATCAGTGACATCATACCTGCGTTACCCTCGATTTCCGGTTTTATTTTGTAGAAACCATGGAAACACCAAAGATGCTTTAATAAAGGGTACAACGGGGCAAAAGGCGCCTTTGATTTTATTTTTCTGTAAACCACTAGATGGAACAAAAACTTGTTGCAGCACTTTCCTAAACATCCGCTTTTCAAAATGCACGTGTAAATTTGTCAATACAATAATCAGCGCAAAGTTGATTCTGAGGTAATATTTGATGTTTTTTTAAAATGTTGTGGATTTAAGTAGCAAATGAGAATCGATTAAATTATATTTTGAGACAAACGTCTTAATGATTTTAAGTTTTGTTAAAGGTAATTAAAGCAACAGTTTTTTAATAACAGAAGAATATGTAAAAGTGTGGTATTTGGGGTAAAAATCACAATAATTAACATGATAATAAACAGCTGCACCTTGAATACATTTGAGTGTAAATGTAACATTAAGTTTTCATTTATTTGACAGTATAAATATCAAATGAAAAACTTAAACTCAAATAAAATATCAGATATTTTACAATCTTGAAGGTCTGGTGTCATTTCCTGTTTTATGTAATACCTACACATTTATTACTTTAAAACGCAGATTCAGAAATTAAAAACATGGTCATCTTAGAAGTGTAACTGCATTTTAAATAAATTAATAGGTTATATTTTTCAGAGATCTGAATGTGATAAATGTCTTTTTCTGTAGGACAGCACTGGACTGAAATTGTGGAAGAGAAGATGGTTTGTTCTCTCTAATCACTGCCTGTGATTTTATAAAGGGAAAATCATGTTATTGTTTTATATATACGATCTACTGAGATTAAATGTTTTAAAGTGCATTCATTTAAAAAAAAATTAAAAATTAAATTTTTCTCTTTGGATACTTGGGTCTTATTCCCTGAAATCTTTCTCCAGACAGCCATGAGGAGTCTGTTCTGGGCAGTATTCCTCTTTCCAGATACAGGATTCTGTACTGCTCACCTCGAGAGTGCAGGAACCGCAAATACGCATTCAAGGTGAGAGCGAAGGTCTCCTTAAAACTAAATGTACAGTACAATGTTTTCAAATCTCTCTTCCTCTGTAATTCTTAATCAAAAACAGATGGTCAATTGCCAAACATAAAGACGTGAATTGAATTTATAAAATGATCCTATAAAAGACAACACAACCATTTGCACAATACAACAAAACTCTTATTGTACTTAAGGCAATTGTTTTTTTGTTTTTTTACTTCAGTCTTTTCCTTTTCGTTATCACATGAGCTGTCAATATCATGAATTTGTGATTGAATATCATAAAATTTCGGTTTGTGGTTTAACAATGAGATGTAGATGTTTGGACATTCCATTACTCAAACCATGAGTCTGTTTCTCATGTTGCACTGCCTGCATGTGACCACAAGACGGCAGCAGTATCAGCCGAATTCCCCTTACGAATTGTCAAAAATATTACTGTTAAAAAAACAAACAAAAAAAAAACACCTTTTTGTAGGAAAGCTGTCAATAGACTGAAATAAAGTCATTTAGGTCAATTGGAGACATTAACTGATGAAGCTCTTTTCAAATGGGTGATGTTCCTTTATTAGGTCTAGAAAAAAAAAAATAGGTCAGCATTTAAAGCTTTGTACACTGTGTGTGATGTTACAATGGCTCATAATTAGTAATCTTGCACGACTAGCACATTTCCATTGGTCTCATATTTGATGGTGTTCCAGTCAAACACGTTTCCCTTCCGCACATACGGTTCCTTTTTTGAATAAACCGCCTTAATCTGACTGCCAGAGAGAACATGATCCCACATTTTCACATCTGTAATTTCACCTATAAAGCTCTGCTCTGCGTCAAAGGCACCCAGGTATTTATCAGGGTCTTGGCCGAGCAGGACAGTGCCACCAGGACGAACAGAGTGACCTTTTCTATAGAGCTGGAACAAACTGCGCCGTCCATCCACCCAAAAGGCAGAGAGACCAGTCTCAGAGTCCCAGGTGACGCACAGATGGGTCTGGAAGATGGAGAGAGGAGGCAGGTGGAAAAATGCTGCTTCACTACTAGAACGCAAATACAAGGACACCTGACCCTTCTCTCTCCACACGTTGAGCTCGTCATATTGAGGCGTGCGGTAGGCGAACAGAATGACCTCCCTCTCGCCCTGGAGCTCCGTCGCAACACGCATGCAGAGAGTAAATGCTGACAGACTCAGTGGCTTTTCAGGAAAGAGTTCAACATAGCTGGTATTAGTCTTGGTTGGAAACAGAAGCACTTTACCACCAAGACCCACTGCAAAACANNATCAAAATATAGTACCTATGTGAATAAAATAAACAGCTATTTGTTATGCTTAACCAATTTAAATAATTGCATCATTCAATACTATAGAATTAGCAATAGATAATATAAAAATGGAATAAATAAATACATAAATATATTTACTTACCAATAATAAAAATGTTGTTAAGTGTTTTACTTAAATAAGAAATGTTTGTAGATATTATATCATTTACAGTTATTTAGGTGTGGTTTCACTGTTTGGATGGTGTTACTGCAAACAATGACAAATATTTTAGCCAAAATCTTTGTTCACAACAAATGACAATTTACAATTTGTTTAATTTATAATTACTAAGTTATGGATCTGTTAATTTAATAAGTTAATAAAATATGGTTCACATCTCACAAGTTCCTCCAAAAGCTTATTTTTTGTGGTCTCAGTCACACTTTTTTGGCCTATGTTTATTATTGTCATAGCTGTGTATTGAATATGACCACTTAAGTTGTGATAGTGAGAGACTGAGTGCATCTGTTCACACTGATTTCAGTAGCAGATATCTTATTATAATGTCCAATGGTATCAATCTTAATATTTTTATGAAAACATGTTTTAAGTTATGATATACCACCACTGGCACGCCATCGGGACTGTGGTCATCGTGGCCCCGAGAGGTCGGCCCCCGCTGCGGCAGGCGTCCCTTATTTATCTGTATTGAAGGTGGCAACCCTAATCGACTGTCCTGCACAGTTATGCTCCAACCCTAATCAAACGCACCTGAACAACTAATTAAGGTCTTCAGGATCACCTGAAAATGAAAGGCAGGTGTGTTTGATTAGAGTTGAGGCGTAACTTTGCAGGACAGTCGATCTCCAGGAGCAGGATTGAACACCCCTGACTTACATGTTTAGCAGGTCTTGTCTGAGAGATCTCATAGATGGTCCAACCCACAGGCTGAAGTCCTTCAAGAATGACGGAGAAGACTACCTTGTGGTTGTTCTTTATTGAGGCTCAGTTTGAAGTTATAAATAAAGTCTCATGAAGGCAATTATAACAATAAAATACTCATTTTATTGGTTACAATACAAAGCAGTGAATACAAAATAAAACTTATATCAGCTTAAGCTAAAAAAGCTCTATAATCTATCTTTATTCAGCAATATGGAGATGCTGTTAAAGGCACAATATGTAAGATTTTTGGATTAAAATATCCAAAAACCACTAGAACAGGATTATATCTTTTGTTGTACACTTACATTATCCCAGATGTTTCCAAGAATGTTTAAATGCACAGAAATAAGTAATCTTTATATAGGACACGAACCGTGTCTGTGCATTTCCTATCAGTGACATCATACCTGCGTTACCCTCGATTTCTGGTTTTATTTTGTAGAAACCATGGAAACACCAAAGATGCTTTAATAAAGGGTACAACGGGGCAAAAGGCGCCTTTGATTTTATTTTCCTCTAAACCTCTAGATGGAACAAAAACTTGTTGCAGCACTTTCCTAAACATCCGCTTTTCAAAATGCACGTGTAAATTTGTCGTGCCTGCGGGCAGCAGCGCAAAGTTGATTCTGAGGTAATATTTGATGTTTTTTAAAATGTTGTGGATTTAAGTAGCAAATGAGAATCAATTAAATTATATTTTGAGACAAATGTCTTAATGATTTTAAGTTTTGTTAAAGGTAATTAAAGCAACAGTTTTTTAATAACAGAAGGATATGTAAAAGTGTGGTATTTGGGGTAAAAAGCGCATATCCTGTTCGAGCAGCTGGCTGACTTTTCCATTTGTTGACATGTTGGGTGTCCACCTTGGAGATAATCACCATATTTATAATGAAACGATCATATCATATAATGAAATATCATTAATAGTTACTACTGTAAATCTTTATTAAATTATTATGGGATCTCCTTCAGTGCTTTCAGAATCTTTACTTTTTGAAATTTCTATATTACAATATTTTAACAGTAAATTTAATGAACAAAAATGAATTATTTTATTTATCAAAATAAACAGAAAATAGTGATTGTTTTGAGCAAGTAATAACTTAGACATTATTAAAAACATATTATATAAGCTTAAGTATGTGTAACAATACTGTGTGCCTTTTACCCCATTCTGGGGAGCCTTTTACCCCACACACGGGTAAACCACCTCATACATTTATACGATTTTTAAACAAAATGAACCACTTTTATGACTTATTTTCACACAAAATCTGTTGCTCCATCAATGTTCAATACAACCATATATATTTTTCTGCAATCATACACTTTGGGAGTAGTGAAAAGCGAATTTTTTTCTTAAGGTGTGCCTTTAGCCCCGTTGTACCCTATTATATGTTTTATTAGACAAGTTTGGATACATTTATAGACAGAAAACTAATCATTGTTATCAATCATTCTTATTGTTTGAATCTCATTTTCTTGATTTACCTCGAGTACCAAATTTTACCATGACTAATATTGATTTTGTGCAGTGGTGTAACAGTGTATTTCTGCAAATAAATGTGTCTAAAACAAAGGATATGCTTATCAATTTTAACAGATTTAACGAGTACAATTATTAAAGAGCAGAATGTTGAGTTGGTGGAATCTTATAAGTTTTTGGGGTGTGTGATTGATAATAAGTTTTGAAGTCACTGAATGCAGTTTGCAGTTATGGGCTAATTTATTGAGTGACTATATTAATCATGTATACATGTATTTATACTTTAAAATAACAGCACAGGACTGCAAAAAAAAGCTAGAAGTTAATTTACTGTAAATGATGAAAAGGTGACAAATAGCATTTTTCTTTCATTGTACATTCACAAACTTTTCAATTAAAATTGTAGCGTTGGCGTTTTTTGACATTTTAATAACATTAACATCTGTTCACAATTTACATAATGTTCCCTATAATGACTCATTGTACTCATCAGATCAATACAATCTTTTAAGAAAAAAAGAGACATTTTTGTGATCACCTCTGAAACTAGAGGAGACAAATGTCTCCTAGCAAATTGAGAACAATTCTCCATTTGCTCTCCATTGCTGTTCAGGAGAATTAGTTGTGATTTTTCTGTCCTACTTGCAGAGATGAAGCTAAATGCCACTCTACAGACATCAGAAGTAAAAAAAAAAAAAAAGAGCAAGCGAGCTGAGAGTGGTGAAACAGAGGATTCAGTGTTGAAGGGATGAAAGAGGGATTGAGCCTCCGCAGCGTCTGTGCGACTGTGTTGAGCGTTTGTCTCTCAGAAGAAGAGATGCTGAACGCACCATGTCACTGGAAGTTGCTGTTGGGTACCGAAAACAGACCAGGTACAAGAAATCAGTTTATTTTCTTGCATGATATTGTGTTTCGTGTAGTTTGTAGTCGTTTGTTGGGGTAGTTACTCACGTTGTTTTAACCACTGTACTTTCTTATTGAACATACACCAGTCTTTATGGTTCTAAAGCAGATTTTTGTGTGTATGTGATCGGTGGTCTAAACACATTAAAGGGATAGTTCACCCAAAAATGCAAATTCTATCATTTACTCACCCTCAAGTTGTTCCAAACTTGTATAAACTTCTTTGTTCTGTTGAACACAAAGGAAGATATTTTGAAGAATGTGGGAAACTGAACAATTCTGGGGCACCTTTGACTTCCATAGTATTTTTTTTCCTATATGGAAGTCAATGGTGCCCCAAAGTGGCCTGGTTACAAACTTTCTTCAAAATATCTAAATTTTGCATTCAGTAGAGGAAAGAAATTCATACAGGTTTGGAACGACTTGAGGGTGAGTAAATGATGACAGAATTTTCATTTTTGGCTGAACTATCCCTTTAACGCTTAAACGTTTGGGGTCAGCACGTTTTTTGTTGTTGAAAGATATTAATACTTTTATTCAGCAAGGATGGATTAAATTGATCAAAAGTGGTAGTAAAGACATTTATTATTATTTCAAATAAATGCTGCTTTGAAATTTCCATTCATCAAAAATTCTGAATAAAAATCAGTTTCCACAAAAATAACTGTTTTCAACATTGATAATAACAAGAAATGTTTCTTGAGTAGCAAATCAGCATATGTGCAACATATATATCATGTGACACTGAAGACTGGAGTAATGATGCTGAAAATTTAGCTTTGATCACAGGAATAAATTACATTTTAAAATATATTACTGAAAACAGGTATTTTAAGTTGCAATAATGTTTCTGCTGTTTTTGGTCAAATATAATAAATATATTAAAACATAAATAAGAAACATTTTTTAAAAAGAGTGAGTTGTTCAGAAGCATGAATATATAAAACACAGTAATGACTTTGATGCATATGTTCATATGTTCAGTATTGTGGCAAGAAATCATGAATGGATGAATGTGAGCAGAGGCAAATTTTCCATTTTGCCATCCTCTGTTTCTATAATGACGGCTACTGTCTTATGTCTCTTGTGGTCATGCTGATGCTTACTGTATATCATTACGATAGCAACCCAAGAAGGATTTTCTATTTATTCAGACATGGCACAATAAACCGACGGTGGAATCTCATTAATCTAAAATCTACATACTGTAATTGTATAATAAACATCCAATAAACTTTGACTGATTTTGGTTTTGTGCCATTGACCTACTGCCTTATACTTACATCTGGTGTCGGATTTACAAAAATCTTCTTATTTATGAATCCAACACCAACAAAGAAGTTAATGTTCTTAAGAAGTTCGTAATTATTTTCTTAAGAATATATCAATGGCTTTGGTGTTCCCGATTGTATGGCGTGATGTCCGGTTCCTGAACAAATTGTTCTTTTGTACTAGTCATTTTTAGTGAACTTAGTGAACCAGTTCACCGAATCGGACTGAAATGTTTAAAACAATTTGTGACTTGCGTCAACACTGATCCACAAGTTACTGGATCAAAACTCAAGTCAACAATATACTATGATAGCAGATGTGCTTGTTTGAACTGAGGACTTGAATGAGGTGGCAAAATCTAAGTTTCTTAAATAACAAATTTAATAAAACATAAATCACACGTTACACATGGCTTTATTTAAGCGCGTTTAGGGCATGTATTTTCACTCACAGGGGTATAGCGTGTATCAATGACATCATTACGTGATGACGTAAAAGAACTGGTGAATTTTTTTTTTTTTTTAACTGCTTCATTGAAACAAATTGTTCTAAAGATCTGGTATGTGGAAAAGAATCTGACTTCCCAACAGTAATATAAAACACCTCAAAGGCCGCCTTTTTAAAGACAAGTTGGNCTTTATTTAAGCGTGTTTAGGGCATGTCTCACAGGGGTATAGCGTGTATCAATGACATCATTACGTGATGACGTAAAAGAACTGGTGAATTTTTTATTTTTTTTTAACTGCTTCATTGAAACAAATTGTTCAAAAGATCTGGTATGTGGAAAAGAACCTGACTTCCCAACAGTAATATAAAACACCTCAAAGGCCGCCTTTTTAAAGACAAGTTGGAGGTTATCTTAACTTAAAGGGGTTATTGATGATTATTTTTAAGAACATTCTTTTCAAGAATTCAAGGAAAAATGTATTAAAACGTTTTTAAGTAATGTTCTTGGGAATACAAAATATTCTTAACTTTATTCTTAAGTTAGAAAATAAGAAAAAAATGAAACAATAGCAGTTAAGAAGAATTTTATTACGAATCTGGCTTGGTTATGACATGATATAATGTGCAATAAGGTTCCCACAACTTTTCTACAACCTTTCTAAAGAACGTTATCTTCAAACACAAGCTACAATGTTGTGGTCACCAGCGAGCATTGCTCAATAAGAGACTGTTGCTTTGTTCATGAGGTCTCAACAGTTCATGCTTTGTTTAGCTCAGGCTTTATTTGTATGTCTGCTGCACAACAGACATTATGCAACCATTTCTCAGACACTCACACACACTCCTACACCTCAAATACTCCATGTCCACATGTATTCATGCATTCTTGCTGTCCCTTTCTTGACTGTACAAAATATTCAAAAAGAAAAAAAAATGCTACAGTAAAAACATGTTGTTACCTGACATTGTAAAATGATGAAAAACAACATTGGCTTTACCAATAAAATATATTTTAATTTAAAATATTGTAGGAATAATTATTTTTTGGGAAAAAGTATGAATTATCTTATTTATGGCGACAGTCTACATTGTTTACATGCAGATGAAACATCACATTTTACAATATATTATTTCTATATTTACAGTTCTTATTTTTTTTTATCGATTATGTACATTTGACTGTTTTATATCACATTACCAAAATACCTGTAATGCCATAGTTGTCATGTCTTTAAGTGAATTTGTGGCAACCACAGCTGCCAGAGCTTCAGTAGAGCAGCTGTACTGAGCAGCAGCAACTGTGATCATTCATTCTTCTAATTCCACTCTCTCTCGTTCACGTACTCTGTGAACCCATCCAGTGGTCAGTCAGGGCAAAACAGCTGTTATGTGTCACTCTAAGTAATGGGTCATCAGCAGCCCCCAGAATAGCAGTAAGACAGACTCATGCAAGACTTCTTGAGCTGTTCTATTAAGGATATAGATCATATCTGGAGCACTTTACTGAAATCCTCAAGCTTGGTTAGTATTTCATCTGTGGAGTGTGAAACTTGCATGTAGTGAGCTTGTGAACTAACACCACATGTTGTGGCTTACTTGTGATTATTTTGTTCTTAGCATGAGAATGTATAGTGATATTTGCCAAGTCTATTGCTCATACCTAGAGTTAGTGATTTGAACAAGCTCCTAACCATAAGCATTGAACTTCAGTGTCTGCATCATCCTGCAGTGTTTGTAGGGGAGGCAAGGCAAGGTGTTTAGTTTAAGATTTCCACCTGGTGCATGATAAAACAAAATGAATTGAAGACTTGGAGAGTGGACTCTTTTGACTTATAGCAAAAGCATAGCAACACACTAGCAACCACTCAGAACAACCCACCAACTACATATCAACACACTCACAACCAGCCAAAACACCCCAGCAACCGCACAGCAACACACTCACAACCACTCAAAACACCCCAGCAACCGCATAGCAACACACTCACAACCAGCCAAAACACCCCAGCAACCGCACAGCAACACACTCACAACCACTCAAAACACCCCAGCAACCGCACAGCAACACACTCACAAGCACTCAGAATACCCAAGCAACAGCATAGCAACACACTCACAACCACTCAAAACACCCCAGCAACCGCACAGCAACACACTCACAACCACTCAAAACGCCCCGGCAACCATATAGCAACACATTCACAAGCACTCAGAATACCCAAGCAACAGCAACCCACTTAAAAACACTCAGAAGACCTCAGCAGTGAGTTTTGCACAGGAAAGCACTGCTTACATTTACTTCAAATGTAAAAATCTAGTTTGCATCAGTACAATAGTTCTGTTATTCTGATAAATGACTAAGAAATGTCAGTGGGAATAAAGGAATGAAAAAAATGGAATGGACTTTCCCAACAATCACTGTACAGTGCTGTCAGCAGTAGATTTCAGAGACAGAGGCTGTATGTATGAGGTCTATACACACTACAGCCGATAGACCACCTTTTTCCTGAGTAAACGATGAGTGCCGTCATTATGATTCTCCTTAGGAACCCATTCTATGAGAGCCCATCTGTTTTCAATGTAGCTTACTTTGGCAGCTTTGTGTCATCTACACATAAACTTTGATGGGGGAGGCACTGACAAAAGACGGTTATTGCAACACCTAAAGTGATGCCGCCATGGAGCCATGCACTTTTTAAACCATTTTAATAGGTTAAACGTTACATTACCAGCTTGGAAAATATGCTAATTTGACTAGAAACACCGGAAATCTAAAGCATCATTCCCTTTACAAGTTGAGAACCCCTGCTATAGAGTGTCAGAGTGTCAGACTGTGCATGTTTCACAAAACTGATAGAGCAACTGTGGCTCAACATGGTCAAATATGACTTGAGATCTACCTGAACATTATGAAATAAGGTAACTGATTAGCAAAATTGTGTCTTTAAATGATGATTGACCTTGATGAATCAGTTGCTCAATAAATAACTTAAAACCAATGTTTTCAAAAAAAATTTACATTTTCCTTTGAATCCAAAACAGATGTTTAACAGCAAGTCGGCTAACCTGATGGTTATTGATGATTCATTGTGTCCATCACTCTTGTCTCTCTAGGATGGAGGATCAGGACAGAGTCAGTCAGGCCTCCAGCAGTGCCACAGTGTCCTTTCTGCCCATCAGAGACAAGGTGAATCATATACCGATTGGACAAACACGAGTACATGTTTCAAACCCACTGACACAGTTTGTGTGATTATATATGTGCAGAGTCATGAAAGAGTGCAGACGTTTGGAAAGAGATGTCAGGCGGCAAAGAGAGACCCCAACTGCCCTGTGGTGATCAGAGGATGGCTGTACAAGAGGGTAACGTTTAGAGCACAATACATGAAAAATAAAGATCTTTTTGTGTGGTGGATCACTTGTGTGGTGAAAAAAGCCTTTAATTAACTATGCTAAATCACTAAAACAAAATGTGTGTTCCGGCTACATATCAGAATACACATCAATGGTACAAACAAGTCTTAAACTATTAGCAATTAGTGCATCATCAAAGTCAGCTGGTTGATCTGTGGAAGTGGCTATGACTAGTCTCTTTAGTACAAAATATAAAATGAAATTCCTAGTTTAAAACTTTTCATCTTTTTACTTTATATACCATCTTTTATGTTGGTTTGGTGTATATTATGAAACCTTGAAGACAAGTGAGTGTAAATATAACATTAACCTTTTAAATATTTAACATATTTTCAAGTTAAAGGTATTTTAGATGTTGTTATTGTAAACTAAATCTTTTATAAATTGTTTTTGATAAAAAAAATGACATAAAATACAGTATAAACTTTAGATGAAAAACTTTAGAATTTAAAAATAAATTAGTTGAAGTACTAAAATGTACTAAAATAAAATTTTATTTTATGATAACATTTTATAAAAAATGTTAAACCATAAAAATTACATGATATTTCTAGTTTTATGCCTCAATACCTACACATTTTTTGACTTTAAGCCCCACCAATATATATTTTACACATATATATATATACACATATACACACACACACACACACACTTGAATTCAGAAATTCAAAACATGGTCTTCCCAAAAGTGTAAAGAGAGTCTTATGTGATCATAACTGTCTTTTTCTGTAGGACAGCACTGGACTGAAATTGTGGAAGAGAAGATGGTTTGTTCTCTCTAATTACTGCCTGTATTATTATAAAGGTAACCCCATTGCTATGTGATTTTCTTATATATACACAATCTTAAATTAAATGTTTAAAAGTGCGGTAACTTTCCATTTAAAAAAGAGTCTTATTCCCTGAAACTCTTCTTAAATCTCTTTCTCCAGACAGCCGTGAGGAGTCTGTTCTGGGCAGTATTCCTCTTCCCAGCTACAGGATTCTGTACTGTTCACCTAGAGAGTGCAGGAACCGCAAATACGCATTCAAGGTGAGAGCGAACGTTATTTGGAACGCCTTAAACTAAATGCACATACTTTATAGTCTTATTGTACACTTGGGCATTTAGGTTGTGCATCAGGGGATGCGGCCGTACATCATGAGCGCTGAGACGCAGGAGGACATGTTGGGCTGGGTCAGGGCTCTCAGCCAATCAGCAAGCATGGAGGCTGATGACATCATCAACAGGTGAACGTCAGCTCTCAAACTAAAATTGTATTTTTCTAAAATTCTACAATTTACTTTAATGTCTCTTCTTGTTCTTTAGACGCTGTGCCAGTTTTCAGGACTTCACTCAGATGGGAGATAATGCTGAAATGATGGAGCTTCAGCACATGACCACGTTTCCCGAAAGAAACACCCAGACTGGAACAAAACTGACAAGGGTGCAGACAGAACCTTCTCTAATAGATCAAGATATGACAGGAATTAAAATGAAGACACCAGAACTGAGAGGAAGACATGAGAGCAGACCAATGTAAATGATCTAAGATGCTTCACGATAATTAAAGTGTCTCGATGAACCTTTTCAAATGTCTCTCTTTTTCTCTCTGTCAGTGCATCTGAAGCTACTGAGCATTCTCCAAGTTTGGTAAATGCCGATGAGGAACCTCTTTTCTTCCTACATCCGAGAGCAGCCTTCAAGCAGCCTCCGTTTCCCAGAGATCAGTATGGGTCAGTGTGTCACGGTCCTATGGGCAGAGCGGACGTTTGGCCTATGGATAACTGCTTGAGTGCTCCAATGTCACCCTGCATCTACACAGAGAGAGGACACCTGCCCGACAAAGTGAGATTCAAGAACAGATGCTAATATTCTGATATGATCATATTCATAATCCACACACTTTCTTGAACTGTCTAATATCTGTATTTCAGCCTTTTCCACCTGAGTTTCCATGTTCTGTGTGCTACTCTTCCAACTACCACACGGCTGAACACACGGCAATGTGCAAGGTAAGATAAATCCGTGATAATAGCTTCATGAAATGAATCTTTTGAAAGCAAATTTTCCGTGAAAGAAAGAGTTCATTTCAATGAACCAGTTCAAAAGAACAATTCTTTAACATTAGCACATGGTCTCTGACATCCGCGTGGCATATTGCATGCCAGCCATTTGTAGGCTCATATTATAGTTTATTATCTTCTTTTCAAGCCAGTTAAAAGTGTTTTTACTGCGATTTCATGCATCTTTCCATCCATTTATGCAGCCATGATTCTGCACATAAAAGTAATTTAGAACCTAAATATAACTTGCATTTACATAAACACTCAAAGACATTTTTATCTTTTGGTCAGAATGGCTCTCATTGGAGAGCATTTTCAGTTTGCATATTGATGATGTAATTATGACAATTCGGATTTAATTTTATTTTGCTCTAGGCAGGAAAATCAGACATCCTCATGGAGAGAGAAATACAGCCAATCAGAGATCTGGAAAACGATACAGATGTGAGTGCACAGTGTGTTTGTGAGAATTCATGCCTTGCAGTGTTGAGAAAACAAATTTTTAAGAATGAAATTCTTCTTAACTGCTATTTTGCATGCTTATGATTATTATAAAGGCCAATTCACACCGCACCAACCATGGCAACAGTCATCAGATTACAGCACATCACTTCTCAGATGTCCTAATTCCAATTCAGCATGTTCAATCTGCGAAAACGAGCTCCGACAAACGGCAACAGACTCCGACAGGGGTAGCACTGATCTGACAAAACCCAATGAGCGTGTCTGTTGCCATCTGTCGGTGCAGTGTGAATTGGCCTTAACAGTATCTACAGGTAGCACAGAAAGACGGTTGTTGGGGTGTTTTACATTGGTGATGGGAAGTCTGATTCTTTTCTGCAAACCAGGGTCTGGATTCACAAAAATCTAAAAATAAAAGTGCAATTCTTGAAATATTTTCGTAAAGGTACACTATGTAACTTTTGGTCCCCTAGCGGTTAAACACACAAAAGAAAACTGCATGCATTTTGCAGAAGAACATTGTATTGGTTGTGCTCTTAATAAAAGCACTCAGGAACCTCTAAGAAACCTCTTAACTTCTTAAGAATATTTTCATGAATCCGGCCCCTTGAGCTTCCGTCAGTCATTGTCCTTCTCTTTGTGTCTCAGGTGGTTCTCACTCGTCTGTGCGGCTGTGATAAACTGCTGCAGTCCGTCTCTATGCAGCTGGCTCAGTTACAGGCAGATAAGGTCTGTCACACAAACAAATCATGTACACTGAAATAATGGATGCATAAAAACACGTCAAAATATTCCTGCCTGCTCTCTCCCTTTCTTTAGAAAAGCGTGGAGTATGCTTTAGAAATAAAATGGCTGGGGATGGAAGATGGACTTCCTGGAAATCAGGAAGTATCCCAGAAGACTTTGCTTCAGGAGGAGCTGGTTACACTCAGAGCCAGAATATGCGATTTGTCATTGGTACAGTACTGATTGTGTGTGTGCTATGGTTGCACAATTAATCACCTGCGATTTAATTAAAAAAACAATATATGCGCTGCAAGTTTCAGAGTGAAGCGTGGCATTGTGTTCTTACAGCGTCTCGGTTCACAGTAAATTAATTCCATCTGCATCTGCTCTGAGTTTGGAGCGCTTAAATGTGCATTTGTAAAACGCAAAATGTACCAACCATTTTCACATACTTTTAATGAGAAGCACTAATCAATGAAAACTGCATTAATAATGCATTAATGATGCATTAATCCTCTCTTCATCAGGAGATGGACAGATTGTGGAGTGATTATGAACGGATGGAGAGCGAGCTGTCCGTTTTCCATTCTCATCTCCAACACATCCTCCATTTCGGAACGCCGCAGGTAATGCGACGTTTGAGCGGATCACCTGATGCTCTGCTCCTAATAACGTTCCTGTGGGTGTCACCATCAGCATACAGAAATATCTATACTATAAACTTTCAGATTTCTTTACTGTAACAGTTTGACATAGTGGTTAAAGATCTTGTTATGCTAAATGACTACTTACACATTGCAAATGGTTAAAACAATGTTTAAATCCAAATAACTGCAGGAGCAGATTCAGGCGCAGAGGCAGCTCTGGATGATGGAGGATATCTTGTGTGGTTTGAGGGTGAACAAGAACCGCTTTATGGCCTTACTGGGTCTACAGACTCAGGGGGGTGAGTATACGTGTCAGTCTGTGTCAGTTTCCATTCATTTAAGTATGTATATGTAAATCGTTTTCTACTTCTATCCTTCAGTTCCTCAGTCAAAACCAGTTTCCTACTTTGAGGGCGAGTTAGGAGGCCTCAACATGGTAATGAGATGCACTATACTCCATTCTCAGGAAGTTAAACACAACTTTTTCACATCGGCCTTGTGATCTTTATACATGCTCCCGAGAGCCTCAATGAAGCATAATGCCGAAAGAGCCATTCCGTACTGTAATGTCAATGTGTCACGCAAAGTAAAGAGATTCATTCAAACTGTCACACATAGTCAGATCTATTTAGCCTACAGTCTCAAATATACAGTCCTTGGCATTAAAAAGTTTGATTTAAGAGACATGTAGTTGGCTAGACATTCTGCTGTGTCAATTTAAAGATGATATCCTTCTCTTTCTCTCATGTGAAAGGAGTGTATGACTGAAGCAGAGCAACAGGAGTACATGAAGATTCATCAGAGTTATAAGAGATGGACCCAAGAGAGCCCTGCCAATGACAGCAGGTCGAGTGCTGAACACGAAGCCCCACACGAACCTCTGCGCCTGACCCGTGTCGTGACATCTACCCTTCCGACGTCGCTAATCGCCGAGCGCATTTTTGTGGATGACCCCTATCCTGAGCTGCCCGAGCAAATCACCCTGCAGTCAGGACTGAGGTACAGCCAGAGGAGCGCTGCGAAGAAACCCAGCAGAATGATGCATGAGACGGCCGACAAGAACAGACACCTACACTGGGCCGACAGACCTGAAGAGATGTCGCAAAAGAAACCGCCTCAAAATCCCAGAGAAAAGGCACTGGCTGACAGAAAGGTCTGGACACACCATCAGCAGGAGGTGAAATTATTTATATTATATTAAAATGTACTGTTCGCTTTCCTGTTGCAGAGTGACTACAGATGCACCGATACTAAATTTCTCCACCGATACCAATAGCCGATTATTCAGAGTGATATCTGCCGATACCGATAGTTTGGGGGTTAATTTATAATCTTATTTTCTAGGTATTTATTAAAGTAGTTTTTAATCATGATAACATTTATCATACATACTCTTAAGTAATACCATTCAATAGTTTAGAGTAAGTTTGTTTTTTGAAAGAAATTCTTTTATTTAGTAAGGATGCATTAAATTGATCAAAAGTAACAGTAAGGACTTTTATAATTTTTTCAACATTGATAATAATCTGAAATGTTCCTTGAACAGCAAATCATCATATTAGAATGATTTCTGAAGGATCACGTGACACTGAAGACTGGAGTAATGATGCTGAAAATTCAGCTTTGATCACAGGAATAAATTATATTTTCAAATAGAGAACAGTTATTTTAAATTGCAATAATATTTCACAACATTACTGTTGTTACTGAATTTCTGAACAAATAAACGTGGACTTCATAAGCAAATTGAACCTTTAAAAATAACCTTAAAAAAATTGACCATCATGTGAAAAGAGATGTAATAACCCAGAGCCTGCTGGGAAATGTAATTAAACTGAAAAACAAAATGACCCAGAGTGCAATCATTATAATATGGATGATTATGTGCATGTGTGCATGAATGCATGTTACAGCTCGAGCCTGAAGCCTTGTGCCTCACAAACTCTGAGTCTGACTGCGACGCTGCCATGATCTCTCAGAAACGCCCGACTAAACTCAGACAAACGGATAAAAGAGACAAAAGTATGAGGTATGGATATTTACACCATCTACACCCGTGAGCAATTCTGTCAATATGAAAAAAACGTTAAATTGACAGTAATGTAAAAGATATATTTGCATTAATACAAATACATGCTATGCATGGTTTAAAATTGCACTTAATCTTTAATTTCTCTGAACACTGTTGTGTTGTGCACGTATTAGGTTGTGCATGTCTTTAAACTACCAGAACAGCTTTTCTTTCTACTGCTATGTTGTTAACTTTTTCAGTCTCATCCTTGTTGACACTATATTCTTCTGAAAAATATTCTCATCGCTCTGTCTCTTTTTATTTTTATTTTGCTTTCAGTGCAGCCAGAGAGCACTTCATAGACGACATTCATCCCTTGAAACTCATTACAGCCAGTGAAAAAGAGACAGATGTCCAGAAATACACAGCAGGTTACATGCAGCATCTGTTTAGCATTCCCTCTATATGCAGTCATGCATGCTCATATGCATTTTACTATGGTATAAAATATTTAGACAGAATTTCCAAGAACAATTAGTGCTAATTAAACCACAAAACTCTAAATAATATACATCATGCGTAGCCTTGTAAAACTTTATTTACTACTTAAATGTGTCATTTCTGCATCATTTGCATCACCAAATGCAGTTGCACAATCACAATTTGTAAAAATACATGAATTTCATTGTAATGTATATATTATATAAAATAATAATCTTTCTCTTCTTTTCCAGATTCTGCTTTAGTACATTTGAGCAACGGCTACAGCAGTGATAGACGCAAATTTAAAAGCCACAGCAGAGAGTCGGCCAACTCAATAATGCCACAAAGTGATGAGGCAAATGTGCGCAATGAAATAAAGGACAAAACAGCACAGCAATCATCTTGCAATGACATCATTGTCATAGAAAGCCACTCCATCAACCATATTTCAACTCTAACGGTGTTTAAGGGACATCAGGGAAACAATCAAACACACAAACCTCATAAAAAGAACAGAAGTTCTGACCGACAAAAGCTGTCAGTCTCGGCTAACGTCAAATCTGAGTGCTTTCTGTCAAATAACCGACGGTGCGAGTTAGTCCCGGTCTATGTGCACGATGCAAAACCTCAAGCATCCATTACTCCAGTGGAAAATAAACAACCAAACCAGGGAACCAATCAAACGCTTGATAAACCAGTGGGAGGAGACTGTGGGCGGAGCCAATGTCCCAAAACTACATTCGAAATGGAACATATTGGCCAAACAAATGGAAAAAACTGCACTGACCTTAAAGAAATGCCTGATCGACCACTAAACGCTCAGCCAGCAACAACATCTGACAATCAACTGACGTCCAACTCTGACCAATCCAAACCCGAGCTGTGCATCTATGAGGAAATCCAGTTTTGCTCACCC
Source organism: Anabarilius grahami (assembly GCA_003731715.1). Taxonomy (NCBI): domain Eukaryota; kingdom Metazoa; phylum Chordata; class Actinopteri; order Cypriniformes; family Xenocyprididae; genus Anabarilius; species Anabarilius grahami. Next base: position 1,660,267 of record RJVU01075378.1, read on the forward strand.
AGATCAGGAGATGATGGCGAGAATCAGAGGGATCAAACCAGTGGAGATGAAACACGACCATCAAAACTCACCGTAAATGAGTCTGGACCGTCTCACACTGAGGTCAATGGGGAAAACAGTACAAAAAATACAAGTCGAACAGGAAGTGATGTCACGTGCAAGAGAGGGAAAGAGCAGAAAGTTTACAGCTCTGTCATGAAGAGCTCAGTAATAAATCATCATGTCCAGGACTGCAGGCCGCGGATAACCGTGGTCAGCACCAGCCTGTAGATATGAGTGAGGCTGAAGAAAGTGTGAGGGAAAGAGGCAATCAGACACAAACGAGTAGGAATATCAGAAGTGAATGGATAGTAAAGGGACTGAATAGGAGATTAAATTACCTTTGGCTTCAGAACAGCTTCAATCCTTCATGAAATATAATCATATCATGCTGATCTGTGTGTGTGCCACTGCACCAAGAAAAGCGTGGAGTGTAGTTTTAGTTGAGAATAGGTCATTTTTGTGTCATTTAGCTACAAGAATTAGTTATTTTTATATGTAACGTGTTTATGTCCTTGTTAGAGTGCCCGACTCCCATGCCGGCGGACCTGGGTTCGAGTCCTGCTTAAAGCGGTCGGTTCGAACAGGAGGGGTTACATATACATGCACATTAAATCTCCTGACTACTAAGATAATACCTCTAAATGCATACAAACTCGTGACGTTTTTAAAACGACCTGGATTACTTACATGTCTACATGAGCATTAATCAGTTATCAACTTTGTGATTTGTGAGACCAACTATAGTCTAATATGGTAAACACATCTGTGGCTTATTAATTCAGTTGCTTTCTGTGGTTTTGCCAAGTAGGATGTGTTCCTGGATCAACATCACTGTTTGTATATTAGATCTTTGCTATAAACAGTTAGATTTTAAGGTTAGGGTTATGATTTAAGCATATGTGTGTCTTCAAAATCTTAATTATGATGTCACAATTATGACTTAGCATGTCATAATTGATTTTTTAATGTTATAATTTTGGCTTAGTATGTCATAATTATGACTTTGAATTTCATAATTCCAACTTTTAGAATTATATAAGCATGATTTTTTTTCTTATGTGGCGAGTTTCCATACTTTCCTTTTGCTAAGGGTTAAGAATGTTTGTCTAACAGGAAATTTGGCCCAGAAGCAAATAAAAGATGTTGATCCGGGATGTTCTGCTTGGCTAAAGTCATATTCATCGTGCTTAATGAACATGTTAGAAGTTTAGTGATTTTAATAAAGTACTTTGTACATTCATTGCATTGTTATGTGATGCTATTTTTGTTATCTAATTAAACCATCATATTTGAACCTATAAAACAATGCTGAAGCTTCCTAGCACCTTTTTTAAATTTACTTCCTTTTTTATTTTATTTAATTTAACAACAGTAAATCAGAGAGCACTAAGTTCATGTGTAAATCTAAAACTGATCTCAATATAACCGAGTGAGGAGAGATAGTTCACCCAATTGTGAAAAATTAAAATTTTGTCAGCATTTACTCACCCTCATGTTGCTGCAAACACATGTGATTTACTTTCTTCTGTGGGACACAAAATTTGATCTTTAATTCGCACTAATTATGCTCATAATTATGCACACAACGAAAAGAAATTAGGGTTTTTGATGAAAACATTCCAGGATTTTTCTCCATATAGTGGACTTCAATGGAGCCCAAACGGTTGAAGGTCAAAATTACAGTTTCACTGCAGCTTCAAAGCGTTCTACACGATCCCAGATGAGGAATAAGGGTCTTATCTAAAGAAACCATTGTTCATTTTCTAAAAATAAATAAATAAATTATATAAGTTTTAACAATAAATGCTCATCTTGAACTAGCTCTCTTCTTCTTCTTCTTCTCTATTTGAATTCCGGCAGTGTAGACACTGCTAAGTGTATTACTGCCCTCCACAGGTCAAAGTTTGAACTAATTGTTATATATTTGCACTAGCATATTGTAAATGACAATTTAGTTCAAACTTTGACCTGTGGAGGGCAGCAATACACTTAGCAGTGTCTACACTGCTGGAATTCTAATAGAGAAGAAGAAGAAGAGAGCTAGTTCAAGATGAGCATTTATGGTTAAAATTTATAAAATAAAGTAAAAAAGTTAGAAAATGAGCGATGGTTTCTCTAGATGAGACCCTTATTCTTCGTCTGGGATCGTGTAGAGTCNACCACCCTACCCTAATAGTCAAATAATATTTTTTTAATCATACCCTTATTGGGGGCTGAGCCCCCCTAAAATCAAAATCCTAGAATCGCCCCTGTGTAGAGTCCCTTGAAGCTGCACTGAAACTACGATTTGGACCTTCAACCGTTTGGGCTCCAGTGAAGTCTACTATAAGGAGAAAAATCCTGGAATGTTTTCATCAAAAACCTTAATTTCTTTTCGACTGAAGAAAGAAAGACATGAACATCTTGGATGACATGGGGGTGAGTAAATTATCAGGAAATTTTTATTAGAAAGTGAACTAATCCTTTAAGTCGTGAAATCACACCCTAAATCTCCAAGCGATGTGCATTTGTGGTGGTTCTAAACAGATATTGACAAACTTTATAATTAGCTATGGGAGTTTTGTTTGATCTCAGACAGTGACTGTTTTTTTTTTTTATTAAACTCAGTGACTCAAATCTTTTTAATCTGGTAAACAAGCAATTTGGTCATATACTTTCACTGATACCTCTTGTTCATTTGGTTCACCGGTCCGTGTTCACATAAAAAAAAAAACCCTGACTCGTCAGTGAAGGAGGCGTGTTTGTTTAGGAGGTCAACCAATGAGAGTATCCTTCACAGCCTGCACTGAAATGTTATTGGTTCACGCTATGGTCAGTCCCAGAAGGCAGGAAATCACTCATGAGCTTCAAAGAGAAGCTTCGGTAAACAACTCCTTTATTTTCTCTTATTAAATTATTGCCCCCAATCCTCTGAAATCATATAATTTTATTTTATTTTATGAATCTGTATGCACTCAGCAGTCTCATTTCACAGAATATCAAGTCAAACAGTGAAACTGAGTGGAGTTAAACTCATTTGCATCACATTTGTGATTGTGTTCCTCTGAGAATTGAGCAGATCTCGTTTCATCATGTATCTGCAGGTGTTTTCATGCTCCACTGAGTGGTTTATTTATAAAATATGAGCTAAAGCCCTGATCCAATGAAAGACCCGAAACAAAAGTGACACAAAAAAGGACATAATGTTACAATTATGATAAAACTTTATATCATGTGTGACTCACAATCAAACTCAGTTGATTCAGTGATTGACAGAGACTCGTGTGTGATGATCCTCATGTCTGTTCAGAAACTGCAGGAACACACATGGATTTGGTGTAAATTTGGGGATTAAAGGATTAGTTTACTTCTGAATGAAAATGTCCTGATAATTTACTTTCCTGAAAAATGTATATACTTTTTAACCACAAATGCTCAACTTGCACTGCTCTGCAATGCACCACGCATTACGTTGAAAGGTCACGCGTGACGTAGTCGGAAGTACCGCGGTAGGGCGAAAAACTCGTCTGATATCGTTATTTTACCTTTTTTTGTAAAGGCCTTTTGATTTGGTCTTTGCACGTTCACTTTGTAAATGCTTGCTCGGTACTTTCGCCTACATCACGCATGATCTTTCCAACGTGATTGCATAATGCGTGGCGCATCACAGAGCAGTGCAAGATGAGAACTTGTGGTTAAAAAGTATATAAAGTATTATTTTTTCGACAATGACTGATCGTTCCGCTAGATAAGGCCCTTATTCTTCGTCTGGGATCGTGTAGAGTCCCTTGAAGCTGGACTGAAACTACGATTTGGACCTTCAACCCGTCGAACCCCAGTGAAGTCCACTATATGGAGAAAAATCCTAGAATGTTTTCCTCAAAATCCTTCATTTCTTTTCGACCGAAGAAGGAAAGATATGAACTGTGACTGTCTTCAGGTAAATGATCTGGAGTGTGTTTGCATATTGATCAGATGCTTCAGTGCTCTGAGAGTGTTTATAGTGCTGTGAGTTTAACACTTCATCACTGACACACACAACAATCTTCATCAACATGACCTTCATCTGGACTCTCACAGCGTTTGCTCAAGGTTTGTGGAGCACAAGTTTGATATCAATTCATTTCTTCAAGTATATTGTCAAAGTTTTGAGTTGATTTTCTTCTTGTTGTGTGTTTCAGAGTGTAGAGGACAGATCACCGTCACTCAGAGTCCCTCAATGACAGCAGCTCAACCAGGACAAACTGTGAACATCAACTGTAAAACCAGCAGTAATGTGTATTATCATAGATCTCATGGACATTTTTTAGCCTGGTACTTACAGAAACCTGGAGAAGCTCCTAAACTCCTGATTTATTTAGCAAGCACCCTCCAGTCAGGAACTCCATCTAGATTCAGTGGCAGTGGATCTAACAGTGATTTCACTCTGACCATCAGTGGAGTCCAGACTGAAGATGCTGGACATTATTACTGTCAGAGTTTATACTGGCCTGGGAGCATTCCGTGGATCACACAGTGATAAAGAGTCGTACAAAAACCTCCGTCAGTCAGAGTCACAGTGACTGAACTGATACTGCAGCTGCTCACACACTTTCACACACTTTCACACAGTACTGACACACAGAGGACAAACACAGGAACTACATATCCGCTCAAAACTGACTTATGACTGTAATCAGCTCTATTAGACTGTGATCTGTCCTGTGACAGACGGGTTTGACTCAAATATGCTCAGAATCAGAGAAAACAAAGTGTGTCAATTAATATGAAATCAAACTAACAATAATGACACCATATGTTGTTTTGTTTTTGTACATTAAACTACACTAAAGTCATGGTGTATCAGTAACATAAAGATGTTTTTCAAGCAGCTCCTTTATCTAAAGCTGTTTATAAATGTATTACTCATAACTCATTTCTCATGAGCAGAAGTGAAAGTGTTCCAGTTGAGAGCGTTGAACCAATCAAAGAGTGAAACTGTGAGTTTGAGGTGAAAATCACATTTGCATTGGCAGGTTTAGTGATTGTGATCCTCTCAGAATAGAGCAGCTCCGTCTCCAGTGACCATGTTCAAACCCCAAGAGCTTCATTTGACATTTCCTGCTAAATGCAGCTGTTCTCAACTATTACAATCAATCAAAAGCAGCTGAAACACTTTGAATGAACGACACACTGATCAATGATGCAGTCCGACACAAATGTAACGCGTTCAGAAGCTTTATTGAATGAACAGCAATGGCAGCACATTGAAAGACTGCTTCAGTATTGAGCTGTAAATCACGTGACTGCTGTGAATCCTGCCGGACGCTCAGATACGGCTCGTCTGGACCGGAGAAACATCAGCACTGGGAGCTCTTGAGGAACGAGGCCTCGTGATCAGCTCCGTCATGTCTTACTCTGCAGACGAAGCGATCTGCGCCTTCCCAGCGTGCTTTGCTGAGGCTCAGGACGCTGCTGCGGCTGTAGCGTCCGTCCCGCTCACTCTCTGCGCTGGTCTGAACCCCCTCGGTGACCTCTGACCCGTCCAGCGTCCAGCTCACCGTCGCCCCCTGTGGAGAGTAAGAGCTGAGCAGGCAGAGCAGTGCGGCTGAGTCTCCAGAGATCTGCAGAGAAGAGGGCGGCAGCAGAGACACGGAGGGCTTCACTGCGGGACCAGCTGCACAAACACACACAAACAACACCAACGTCTTTAGATTATCAATTAGTCAGATGTCACACACAGTAATGCAGGAAAAATCACAATCATTTCATCTTTACAGAAATTCCACATCACTGCTTTCTTTCATAAACCACATAGTAATGATCCTGCATTTAAATTGAAATATTCTCAGTTAAATATAAAAATATAAAAATATTCACTGCAACTAAATATATGAAGTATAAGATATATGAATAAATATAAATCAGTTCTCTGAAGCAGACATGATATACAGCAAATATTACAGTAATTTCCTCTTCTCTGAATAAGGTTCAGTTTAATCTCAAACTGATTTTAAAAACATTGTCCACATACAAACTGATGATTTATAAGTAGAAAACAAATGTAAATGATCATTTAATTTTTTATGTTAATCATAATCATAATTATCAGCAAATGTAAGCTCAAATTATGCATTTTTGAAATCTTTTTCTTTGTCTGATGATGACGCCTACAAAACTGAATTATTTTGTCCATATCATCAAACTTTTCTTTCATGCATTACAAAATTTCTGAATTATTAAATTTACCAAGAATTACGGACACAATTCGGTATTTTAAGAAATAATTGAAACTATCAGAAAATATTGCAATCAATATATTTAAAAAAACAAAGAATGTTAGTTATTATAAAATCTGAATTTATTAATGTAAAAAGAAAAAAATATTTAAAAGCAGCATGAAATATGCCTTGCAATGAAAAAAATATATATCATGAAATATCACTGAATATAAACATGTATTTGTAAAACAGCAGACAAATTTAAAGAAATTATGAAACAAATTCACCATGAAATATTGCAGTTAATACTTTTTTATTTAAACTATTTTATAATTTTTAAAACCTTATTGCAAAATGCTTGTTTGAATAATCTAAAAACAAAACAATTATATATAAACATTTTTAGAGAATTTTAGAGACTTACTGATGGTCAGTTTAGTTCCTCCACCGAAAGTCCACCACAGTGCTTCATTCTAGTGAAAGCGTCGTACAAAAACCTCCGTCACACTCAAATGAACACAAACTCCAGCAGAGAAAGAGACGAACGACACTCACACACACTGATATGAGACTCAACAGCAGCTCTTCTCAACATTAAATAATGATTATTGGACTGAAGTGACTTTCACAGAAACAGCCTCATCATCTCTAAATGTCTCTTGATGCATGAAAACTATTAAATCTAAATAAATAATAGAATCAGAAAGACTCTGTACTGATCATCACACATCTTAACTGTGAGTTTCCAAATGAACATGTGTTTCTCAAAGCATTATAATAAGTTTTGATGGCCTTTGACCTCTGGAATGACCTTTGACCTCTCATGGAGTTCACAGTGAAATACTTGATTCTTTTAGAGATTCAACTCTGTCATTTGATTCATCAGAAACCTGTAGTCTGAACCAGAGACTGAATGAAAAAGAAATGATTTATAAACTTGTTCAGAAGTGAAAACACACGTCTGTTGGATCATGAGAATAAAACACATTTAAAGCCTCAAAACTGATCAGTTTCATCTGCATGTGCTCATTTTCATGTGTGTTTTACTCCAGCAGGGTTTTTCTCAGAGAGTCACTTTGCATCGGCTCATGCTTCAGCGCTCCGAGTGTTTATAGCGTTCAGACTCAAACACTTTATAACACACTGCTGTTTACCACGGTACAAACCAACAAACACCATGAATCTCTTTAGCAGCTTCATCTGGATTCTGGCAGCTTTTATTCCAGGTAACAGACGTGAAAGCTCGTCATTTTTGAGTCTTTAATGTTCATTTAATCTGATTAAACACATTAATGTTGTTGTCGACAGCATCCAGAGGAATCACTGTGACTCAGCCTGAAGCTGTGACTGTTTCTGAAGGACAAAACGCCAAAATAGAGTGTAAAACTGATACTGGGATACATAGCTGGGGTTTAGCTTGGTATCAGCAGAAACATGGAGAAGCTCCTAAACTCATTATTTATCAGGTTAATGATCGATATGGTACCAGTTTCAGTTGATTCAGTGGGAATGGAGCACAAGGTGCGATTTCACTCTGACCATCAGTGGAGTCCAGACTGAAGATGCTGGACATTATTATTGTATGAGTCGCCACATCATCAACAGTAAATATGTGTTCACACAGTGATAAAGAGTCGTACAAAAACCTCCATCATTCAGAGTCACAGTGACTGAACTGATACTGCAGCTGCTCACACACTTTCCCAGACTCAACATATTATAATAAATATCAGTTTTGTTGAGCTTCATCAGTATTTGACATTTTTAATCACAATTCATTTTAAGTCATTTTTGTCTCCTGTTATTTTGAGTCCTTCAAATACAGTCACTTTTGATCTTCACTTCAGTGGATATTTTTCCATCCTTCATACATCTTTTTTTTTTTGCATTTATGATTTATCATCATTCTTCTTTCTAAACTGAATCATCATCAGCATCTTAAACATGTTCTGCTTGATCAGTTTAATAAGTCTTATTTTCAAATTAAAGACCAGATTACCCAACAGCTGTTGTCTACCATCAAACACATATGCATGTCACCATATTTTTTTTAAATTTATTTTATAAAGATTCATAAAAGTGAAGATGTTTCTATCATGTGACTCACAATCAAACTCAGTTGATTCAGTGATTGACAGAGACTCGTGTGTGATGATCCTCATGTCTGTTCAGAAACTGCAGGAACACACATGGATTTGGTGTAAATTTGGGGATTAACAGTGACGTTTCAATCCAACTACAGTAAAAATATTATTCTCACAGTCTCACAGCAGATATTCAGATTAATATACTGAAGATGGTCTTGTAGATTTATTCAGAATTTTTTTTTTTTTTAATAGTTTGGCTATTAGAAGATTGAATCATATGAAAAATACTGATTTTTACCAGATGTTCACTTCAGTGATTGTAATTTGTGTCTGTTAATGAGTGACTGTCTTCAGGGAAATGATCTGGAGTGTGTTTGCATATTGATCAGATGCTTCAGTGCTCTGAGAGTGTTTATAGTGCTGTGAGTTTAACACTTCATCACTGACACACACAACAATCTTCATCAACATGACCTTCATCATCATCTGGACGCTCTTATACTGCTTTATACTACAAGGTGAACACTATCAATTTAAAATGAATCATTTAAGTTGTATAGCCTAATTTAATACATCTTAAAAATGTCAAATAATTTATTTTTTGTACTCATAAATGATTTGTTTTTCAGGCTGTAGAGCTCAGATCACACTGACTCAGACTCCTGCAGTGAAAACTGCTGCACCAGGAGAAACTGTTGAGATGAGCTGTAAACTCAGTAGAAGTGCTGATGGCTGCAGCTCAGCATACTGTGTGTACTGGTACTTACAGAAACTTGGAGAAGCTCCTAAACTACTGATTTATTATACAAGCACCCTCCAGTCAGGAACTCCATCTAGATTCAGTGGCAGTGGATCTAACAGTGATTTCACTCTGACCATCAGTGGAGTCCAGACTGAAGATGCTGGACATTATTACTGTCAGAGTTTACACAGTATCAGTGGCAGCTGGGTGTTCACACAGTGATAAAGAGTCGTACAAAAACCTCCGTCAGTCAGAGTCACAGTGACTGAACCGGACTGAACTGATACTGCAGCTGCTCACACACTTTCACACACTTTCACACACACTCAACAGCAGAAACACAAATATGATCTTAATATCAGCTTTGTTGAGCTTCATCAGTATTTCTTAAGATAATTAGAAATTATTTTGATGTTATTATCATTTTTAGATCATTTATGGTTTATTTATCCTCATTTCCACTCACTCAATATTTTAAAGTCATTGATATTTTTGATCATGTACTTTTATTATTTTTTCTTCCTAATCTTAGTTATACAGTAAAGATCTGAGGAACTGAAGCTGTCGATCACACAGCGAGAGTTTATCTGGACACTTCCCAAAACTCCTGTTATAATCAGTGACGCTCTTACACTACACAATCAATCTCTTACTGTATTTACATCGTGTTTGCATTGTTAGTTATGGTGAAAGCATTTCTTGAGTGCAGAAATGTAGTTGTAATGACGAGATCACTGCATTCACACCATCAACAGACTGTCTGTCATCTGCTCAGTTTCTCATCACTGCAACCTTCCCTGTGATGAACAGATCTAAATATAAGGCAATAATCAACACTTTTCACCATTCGTTCATTTAGACAGCTGTAATAGTAAAAATGTAGTGATAGTATTCGAGAAGGTTCCACATAATAATCAGAGCGCTAAAATCAGAGTGGAAATAGCCATTTATTTCTAAATTATTTGATGTAAAAATCATATTAACATAATAAGTGCACCTCAGGAAATATTATAAATAATAATAAATCAGTTGGTGAAGCGACTCAGACGCCTGCAGTGAAATCTGTTCATCTAGGAAACACATTCATGTCCTGTAAAAGCAGTCCTGACGTCTATCAGAGTTGGGATCATCAACCTCTATCCTGGTTCAGTGATAAAGAGTCAAAAACCTCCGTCAGTCAGAGTCACAGTGATTTGTGCTAGAAACACTGAATAAGTTCATTCACAAATATGAGGGCTGCAGCAGATGAGAAGATTTGAAGTCAATAACATCATTTTAGAGCTTCAGACGACTGAGAATATCGAGCACAGGTGAGATTATCAGAGATCCAAACACTGAAGGGTTCATCCTAGACCATTTGTCTATTTAACCCCAAATGTATCAATGTATCATCTAGAAACCCTGAAGACATCAAACAAGTGATCAACAGAATTTGGATTCATCAGATTGTTGAGAAGATATAGTTTTATAAGTGTATTGAGCCGTGGATAAATGAACTATCTTCTAAACGCTTTGACTAATTAAAATCCTTTTGATAACTTTTGTCATTAGTGTCTATAGATGACGTGCAAAATTTCATGTTAAACAGTCAAGTGGTTTAGGAGATCGAAAAAAAGTTTTTAGCAACTCAAAATGGCTGATGGACTACAACATGTTGTACTAATGTTGTCCACTAGAGGGAACCACAGGATAAAAAAATCTATTTTTCTATCAGTTTCCATCAGTTTGAATGTTTGAATCCAAAATTCACAGAACTTCACACACATGGACAACAAAAATCAGTCATTTATAAGAATGGGATTCAGAGATGAAGGTCATAATACTAATGCTGTCCACCAGAGGGAGCCACAGGACAACAAATCATTTCAGATCTCTTTATGAAAGTCTGTAAATGATTCAGTAGATTGACTTGTAGTATAAAAAATGCATATAGGCCTAAATTCATTATAGTTTCATAAAGTTTAATAAAGCCCAATATAATTTATTATTTCCAAAATACTTACAGATCATTCATTTTTATATTAATATTCATTTTATACTATACAATTGAAAACATATTTGTCAAGTTGCCAGACGTGACTGAATGTATTGCCGTCCAATTGAAGGAAAGAGACAATATTATCTGTCTATTTTAATATAGCACATAGAATAATACTTCCATAAAGAGATACTTAAAGACTCATATTTTATTTGAAAAGACACATGGCCATTGCTGTACCGTCTACTACACGATTCAAAGTGTTTCTGGATTGAAGTTTTGGAGCTGTAAAAGATCCCAATAACAATTCAAGCTACAAGTTAATCCTGTTATGCTAGAGGATGTTCATGTGCATTAAAGCTGTCTAAAGACCAAGAGTTTGTCTTACATTGACCAAATAACCTGTTACGGCCAGGACTACAGTACCTGTTTGTCACATTGGGTGGCGCAATTACATACAGTGCTATAATATATAGTGTTTAACTGTTTAAATACACACTGGAGCCCCATCGAATAAATTCATCACTGCATTAACTCATTATTATTCACCTCGTCCGTTCCTGTTCATCAGTGTGTCTGTTTGTTCACACCGCCCTCTAGTGACACAGTGATGTAGTGCAAGATAACATGAATAAAACTGTTGAAGGGTTTCTGTCATCAGTACAGCTGTGATCACCAGCGGTCTCGAACCTGCAGCCGAATTACAGTCGAGCTGATGATCACTAAAGCACTTTTGCTCATGTGAATTTGCTTAGATGATGATAAGTTTCATCTACAGTTCATTTTCACACAGTGGTTTTTCACATTGTTCTAAATTTTATGCTACATTTTAAAGTTCACACTTATTGGTATATCATGATTACATGATTCATATTTGATGTTGTGATTGACAGGATGAGATGAACGAGCTCCTCCTGAACCTTCATTTAGAGCCTCATTTAAATACAGAATGAGTTCATTTGCATATTGATCAGATGCTTCAGTGCTCTGAGAGTGTTTATAGTGCTGTGAGTTTAACACTTCATCACTGACACACACAACAATCTTCATCAACATGACCTTCATCATCATCTTCATCTGGACTCTCACAGCGTTTGCTCAAGGTTTGTGGAGCACAAGTGATATCAATTCATTTCTTCAAGTATATTGTCAAAGTTTTGAGTTGATTTTCTTCTTGTTGTGTGTTTCAGAGTGTAGAGGACAGATCACCGTCACTCAGAGTCCCTCAATGACAGCAGCTCAACCAGGACAAACTGTGAACATCAACTGTAGAACCAGCAGTAATGTGTATTATCATAGTTCTTATGGACATTATTTAGCCTGGTACTTACAGAAACCTGGAGAAGCTCCTAAACTCCTGATTTATTATGCAAACCGCCTCCAGTCAGGAACTGAAGATGCTGGACATTATTACTGTCAGAGTTTCCACTATCCAAACAGTAAAATGTGTTATTGTGTGAGTGATCAAACATTCACACAGTGATAAAGAGTCGTACAAAAACCTCCGTCAGTCAGAGTCACAGTGACTGAACTGATACTGCAGCTGCTCACACACTTTCACACACTTTCACACACTACTGACACACAGAGGACAAACACAGGAACTACACATATGCTCAAAACTGACTTATGACTGAAATCAGAGTGTCAAATCTAACAATAATGGCGCCATATGTTGTTTTGTTTTTGTACATTAAACTACACTAAAGTCATGGTGTATCAGTAACATAAAGATGTTTTTCAAGCAGCTCCTTCATCTAAAGCTGTTTATAAATGTATTACTCATAACTCATTTCTCATGAGCAGAAGTGAAAGTGTTCCAGTTGAGAGCGTTGAACCAATCAAAGAGTGAAACTGTGAGTTTGAGGTGAAAATCACATTTGCATTGGCAGGTTTAGTGATTGTGATCCTCTCAGAATAGAGCAGCTCCGTCTCCAGTGACCATGTTCAAACCCCAAGAGCTTCATTTGACATTTCCTGCTAAATGCAGCTGTTCTCAACTATTACAATCAATCAAAAGCAGCTGAAACACTTTGAATGAACGACACACTGATCAATGATGCAGTCCGACACAAATGTAACGCGTTCAGAAGCTTTATTGAATGAACAGCAATGGCAGCACATTGAAAGACTGCTTCAGTATTGAGCTGTAAATCACGTGACTGCTGTGAATCCTGCCGGACGCTCAGATACGGCTCGTCTGGACCGGAGAAACATCAGCACTGGGAGCTCTTGAGGAACGAGGCCTCGTGATCAGCTCCGTCATGTCTTACTCTGCAGACGAAGCGATCTGCGCCTTCCCAGCGTGCTTTGCTGAGGCTCAGGACGCTGCTGCGGCTGTAGCGTCCGTCCCGCTCGCTCTCTGNAGAAGATTTGAAGTCAATAACATCATTTTAGAGCTTCAGACGACTGAGAATATCGAGCACAGGTGAGATTATCAGAGATCCAAACACTGAAGGGTTCATCCTAGACCATTTGTCTATTTAACCCCAAATTTATCTATGTATCATCTAGAAACCCTGAAGACATCAAACAAGTGATCAACAGAATTTGGATTCATCAGATTGTTGAGAAGATATAGTTTTATAAGTGTATTGAGCCATGGCTAAATGAACTATCTTCTAAACGCTTTGACTAATTAAAATCCTTTTGATAACTTTTGTCATTAGTGTCTATAGATGACGTGCAAAATTTCGTGTGAATCAGTCAAGTGGTTTAGGAGATTGAAAAAAAAGTTTTTGGCAACTCAAAATAGCTGATGGACTACAACATGTTGTACTAATGTTGTCCACTAGAGGGAACCACAGGAGAAGAAATCTATTTTTCTATCAGTTTCCATCAGTTTGAATGTTTGAATCCAAAATTCACAGAACTTCATACACATGAACAACAAGACTTTCTGAATAAACATGCCGAGATTCAGAAACTTTTTTTTAAATCAGTCATTTATATGATGGGATTCAGAGATGAAGGTCATAATACTAATGCTGTCCACCAGAGGGAGCCACAGGACAACAAATCCTTTCAGATCTTTTATGAAAGTCTGTGTCAATGGTTCATTAGATTGACTTGTAGTATACAAAATGCATATAGGCCTAAATTCATTATAGTTTCATAAAGTTTAATAAAGCCCAATATAATTAGTTTACAAAAAAAACCTGTAATCTCCAAAATACTTACAGATCGATCATTTTTATATTAATATTAATATTATAATAAACTATTGAAAACATATTTGTCAAGTTGCCAGACGTGACTGAATGTATTGCTGTCCAATTGAAGGAAAGAGACAATATTATCTGTCTATTTTAATATAGTACATAGAATAATACTTCCATAAAGAGATCCTTAAAGACTCATATTTTATTTAGAAAGACACATGGCCATTGCTGTACCGTCTACTACACGATTCAAAGTGTTTCTGGATTGAAGTTTCTGAGCTGTAAAAGATCCCAATAACAATTCAAGCTACAAGTTAATCCTATTATGCTAGAGGATGTTCATGTGCATTAAACTGTCTAAAGACCAAGAGTTTGTCTTACATTGACCATATAACCTGTTATGTCCAATTTGTAGGTCACTATATTAGGCAGCCTGTATGTATCCCTTTGGCTCAACCAATGACTTTAGGCCAGGACTACAGTACCTGTTTGTCACATTGGGTGGCGCAATTGCATGTAGTGCTATAATATATAGTATTTAACCATTTAAATACACACTGGAGCCCCCTCGAATAAATTCATCACTGCATTAACTCATTATTATTCAACTCGTCCTTTCCTGTTCTTCAGTCTGTTTGTTCACACCGCCCTCTAGTGGCACAGTGATGTAGTGCAAGTTAACATGAATAAAACTGTTGAAGGGTTTCTGTCATCAGTACAGCTGTGATCACCTGCGGTCTCGAACCTGCAGCCGAATTACAGTCGAGCTGATGATCACTAAAGCACTTTTGCGCATGTGATTTTGCTTAGATGATGATAAGTTTCATCTACATTTCATTTTCACCGTGTTTTTCACATGTGGTTTGAATTGTTCTAAATGTTATGCTACATTTTTAAAGTTCACACTTATTGGTATATAATTATTACATGATACATATTTGATGTTGTGATTGACAGGATGAGATGAACGAGCTCCTCCTAAACCTTCATTTAGAGCCTCATTTAAATACAGAATGAGTTCATTTGCATATTGATCAGATGCTTCAGTGCTCTGAGAGTGTTTATAGTGCTGTGAGTTTAACACTTCATCACTGACACACACAACAATCTTCATCAACATGACCTTCATCATCATCTTCATCTGGACTCTCACAGCGTTTGCTCAAGGTTTGTGGAGCACAAGTTTGATATCAATTCATTTCTTCAAGTATATTGTCAAAGTTTTGAGTTGATTTTCTTTTTGTGTGTTTCAGAGTGTAGAGGACAGATCACCGTCACTCAGAGTCCCTCAATGACAGCAGCTCAACCAGGACAAACTGTGAACATCAACTGTAAAACCAGCAGTGATGTGCACAGATGGGATGATGGGGATGAAGGTTTATTCTGGTACTTACAGAAACCAGGAGAAGCTCCTAAACTCCTGATTTATTATGTAAAAAAACTTGAGTCAGGAACTCCATCTAGATTCAGTGGCAGTGGATCTAACAGTGATTTCACTCTGACCATCAGTGGAGTCCAGACTGAAGATGCTGGACATTATTACTGTCAGAGTTACCATGAAATCAACAGTAAAGCAGTGTTCACACAGTGATAAAGAGTCGTACAAAAACCTCTGTCAGTCAGAGTCACAGTGACTGAACTGATACTGCAGCTGCACAAAGGAGGATCTGAAACAACATTGTCACACAAACATCTGAAATAAAATCATCTAAATTATTCTGCCACTCTTAATAATTATAGAGATCAGAAAGAGATTTTGTGCACATAGATCAGTCACATGTTTGAGATCTGAGTGATTTCAGTTGCTGCCATTTATTAATAATAGATATACATTTTCATAATTCTCCATGGTTATTTGATTTGAGTATCTCATCCTTACATGTCATTTGTACACTATACACTGTATTCATACTATATACTGCAGACAGTAAGAGTTTTATATTAGCTGCTGTTTTAATTGTAGTCCTGAGCCGTTTCTCAATATGCGTACTTGTCTGTACTTGTGTTCTTGTGAAACGTCATCAGTCTCTGCCCAAGTACTGTTCCAATTCAAAGTTCGCATCTAGCCAAGTTCAGTTCAAATCCCTGGATGTGTTCTTGATCCGCCCCTTTTATCGAGGATGCATCGAGAGCATAGACTGTAAAAAAATTGAGAGGTGACTTGTGCAGACTTGAGACAGCCAGGTATCCCAGAATGCATCTCGCACTAAGCAGCAAGCATCAATAGTAAAGGAGAAAACCCGCATAATTTAAACATATTAACTGTTATTATGTCATGATATGTAGTTTTAAGAGTTTTTCAGGCGAGAATATGCTGGTTTAAAGCTCAAATTTGTGGTTTATTGATAAAGATAGCGCCTTTCTGAAAATTTATTCTGACGATGTCGGAACTGTGAGATCAGGCGATCACCGGCAGTGGCGGTTCTAGACCATTTCAACTGGGGGCGCCAAGCTGGGGCCAGTTGTACTGTTAGAAGGGCCAGTTACATTTAGACCTTATTGTTGTCATATCATTTTCTGCACTGGGTATCATTAAGGTTTTAACGGTATTACTACTCTTACCGATACTGCTTATCGATCCGGTACTTTAACGGTATTCTTATCGGTACTTTTTGTTTATATATAATATAATATAATATAATATATAAAAAGAGCTGAATTAACTTTTCTTTATATTATATAGTGTCCGGCATTTTTGGTCTTTTATTTAAGATAAGTAAGAACATGAACGAAGAAACAAAGTAAAACAAACTGACAAATACAATAAAACAAAGATACAAATGAAATAAAAGTGCTTTCATTTGTTCATGTGTTCAGGTGAGTAATGTAGGCCAAGCCATTATAAGAAATCTAAGTAAAGTAACCAAATGTAAAATAACACTGCATGGTTTTCACAGTATAAATTAATAGATTAATGCCTATTAAAGCTAACTATATTCAGATGAAGAACTGTAAGTGATTTTCTCTTTGCATTTTGTTGTTTGATTAACACTGATGGCACAATCGTCAGAAGGTGACTGCTGTCACTTTAAGACAATAGATATTAACACACATCGGATTTTCTCACAGCTGTTCATGTACACTTACGATATAAACTGCGTTTAAGTAGCTAAACACGCTCCACTCCGGTCATTTTAACACATTTTTGTGTGTATTTGATTGCTTGGACGTGCCCCTGAAGCCCAACGTGTAATTTGTTTGTCGATTTGCGATCTGTTTTGGAGCGCGCGCACACAATTCAGCCTGAGGAACAGCGCCGCTTGCGCGGATTATTGTGCTTTCAACGTTTTAAACCGTTGATAATGCAATTTAGCAACAGTAAACACTGTATTTTACAACAATCACCGGTTGTGCTGATTCTGACGTTAAGTTTGGGTTTAGGGAGGAAGGAACGCGCGCAGCTGTGAAGAGAATGAAGGTGTGCTAGACGAAACTAGTTTTTAATAGTTTTACCTCAGATATCTTCTGTCTGATCCTTGGAAGCCAAAATTGAAATCAAAAATAAAATTAGCTTAATATTCAAAGGCCTAAAGTGTAAGCAGACGTTTAGTTGTTTAGTGTTCTCCTCCATCGTCACCATACAGGGCTTTCATGTGAGCGGCTGCGCGCGCTGTAACTCCTCTGCGTGAGCGCGGTCTCTCTTCTGGATTGTGAAAGCAAAAATGCATCATAGACAAATGTCCTAATATTATTGCATACAGACTCAGCTGGCGACTCTGGCGAAATAGAATTTGCAAGTTAATGTCTATATAGCAATAATAAATGAACGTGTATTTTCTTCATAATTTCTCCAGTACCGATAGCACAACCATTAATGTCAGAGCTTAGCGATACACCGGTCTTTCATAATTTAGCCCCGGGGCCAATATAATACCGGGTTTCGGTACCCATCCATCCCTAGTTACATTTCTGTTCCGCGTTGCCACTGTCTAATAACGAATGTAAAAAAACAACGATCGTAAAAAAACAGTTTTGTAAAAATTATTTCACAGTCCACATTTAGGGGGGCCTCAAGGGAGTCCAATCTTGTTGTCACAAGGTCACATTAAAACTGACATTTAACAAAAATAGACAGGGTTGTGTTTTATGTTATAGCCTATTTCATTTCATTACAGTGAAGATAATCAGAGTATGCACAAACAGTATTACATTTAATATTTTTGAAATGTAAACGAAAAGAGGCAGGGTTGTTTAATATTTCTTATTATAAATATAAGCAGACATTGCAGATAATCAATCACTCGTTGCCTGAGGCTATTAATATGTTTTTGTTTTTTTAAATAAAACGAAAAGAGGCAGAGTGGTGTTTTATGACAAATTTCGTTTTATTGTTGGCTAAAATATACATATAGAGATAACCGGAGAAGCCAGAGCGAGCTGAGTGACGTTATCAAGTACGCGGCTGTTCCATTTGCAGAATCACCGGCCTTGTGTCCTCCAGTCCACGGGAGTTCGTTCTCCTGAGTCCTAACTACCAAGGACGCAAGTCCGAACTTAGCGAACTTGGTTTTGAGAAACGCCTCTGATCAACAGTTCGGTTCAGACATGCCTCACTTAATGTTCTTATAAGAAAAATCTTTTCACTGGGAAAGATGTACCTATTCACTTTACCGCCCCAGTGACAGAACTGTACCTTTTCTTCTAACAGTGTGTTCTAACACTTTCACACACACTCAACAACAGACACTCACACAACAAATACAAAGAGATTCTCTCAGAAAGCTTTCTTTAGATAACTGTAAAACAAAACATGATCGCAAATTTTAACAAATTTAGCTGTAAACAGAAGTGGGGTTGTGCATAACCTGTCAATCATAACTGCTTACATCACTCTATCTCCACCTTTAACCAGCAGGCACAGGATGTAGACTCCAACATCAGTCAGACATTGGATTTTGGTTGAAAATGAAAATTGGGTTGACACAGGTGAAAAACAGTGTGTGACAAAAGAAGTATTTCTGAATTCACAGTACTCATAAAAGAGCAGTCAAAAAGTACTTGGATGACCTACTACTTCTGGTGAGATTCTGAAGTGTGCATATGACTATCCCATGAGGCCACTGGAGAGGATTTGTGAACGAAGTAATTAATAATTAAAAATAAGTACCTACTCAAGAGAGTATGTGATTTCAGAAGCAGCCTGTGTTGTTCAGAGACACTTTGATTCATTTGGAAATATTTCAGTTAGCCGAACAAAAACAGACAAAGTAACTTGCAGAATTGTAAATTACTAAAATGTAAGTTACTCAACTGCTTCTTGTTTATTAAACTGTTTCATACAGTAAAAGCAATATCACATTCACAATCATGAAGTTGGTCTGATATTCAGAAAAAAAACATCTTGCTCATGTGATATTGCTTTATATCATTTAAGGATTATATTAACATGAACTTTTGAAATGTTTTGTGAAAGAAACCACATTAAACCATCTTAAACCTGTCACTGCTGAAGCGTTTGCATAGAGAGAGTGTTTTACATGAGCGACACACGCTTCAGTGCTCTGCATGTGTTTATAACTCTGTCAAACATCAAACATGATCAACAACTGTTTTTCACTAGAACTGAACCTACAACCAACAAAAATGACTTTCAGCACCATATTGATCTGGACGCTGGCAGTATTATGTCGAGGTTTGTGTCAGTAAAGATTACATACATTATTTACTTGTTATTTTTATGTGTTGTGAAGATATATGGTTGTAAAAGTGTTTGTGATTTCTAATCTTTCTCTCTTGTCAGAATCTGTTGGTCAGATGACAGTGACTCAAACTCCTTTAGTGCTCTCTCAAACTGGACAATCAGTCTCTGTGACCTGTAAATTCAACAGAGATCCAACCTGTTGTTGTAGTGGCAAACACTGTCTTAGCTGGTACTTACAGAAACCTGGAGAAGCTCCTAAACTCCTGATTTATGGAACAAGCACCCTCCAGTCAGGAACTCCATCTAGATTCAGTGGCAGTGGATCTAACAGTGATTTCACTCTGACCATCAGTGGAGTCCAGACTGAAGATGCTGGACATTATTACTGTCAGAGTTTAAATTGCAGAACAAATTCTGGTGGCTCTTGTGTGGGTGACTATGTGTTCACACAGTGATAAAAAGTCGTACAAAAACCTCCGTCAGTCAGAGTCACAGTGACTGAACTGATACTGCAGCTGCTCACACACTTTCACACACTACTGACACACAGAGGACAAACACAGAAGCTACACATGTGCTCAAAACTGACTTATGACTGAAATCAGCTCTATTAGACTGTGATCTGTCCTGTGACAGACGGGTTTGCTCTGCTATGTTTAGAATTTGAGACAAACTGATATCAAATCGAACAAAACACAAATGTTCCTTAGTTCCAGTGTTCAATCATACTGTACCCCTGATAAAGTTGCCTTGTCTTGCCTAATAAAACTACAACTGAAACTCCATAACTGTCTCATCACTCCTTGAGCAGAAGTGAAAGTGTTCCAGTTGAGAGCGTTGAACCAATCAAAGAGTGAAACTGTGAGTTTGAGGTGAAAATCACATTTGCATTGGCAGGTTTAGTGATTGTGATCCTCTCAGAATAGAGCAGCTCCGTCTCCAGTGACCATGTTCAAACCCCAAGAGCTTCATTTGACATTTCCTGCTAAATGCAGCTGTTCTCAACTATTACAATCAATCAAAAGCAGCTGAAACACTTTGAATGAACGACACACTGATCAATGATGCAGTCCGACACAAATGTAACGCGTTCAGAAGCTTTATTGAATGAACAGCAATGGCAGCACATTGAAAGACTGCTTCAGTATTGAGCTGTAAATCACGTGACTGCTGTGAATCCTGCCGGACGCTCAGATACGGCTCGTCTGGACCGGAGAAACATCAGCACTGGGAGCTCTTGAGGAACGAGGCCTCGTGATCAGCTCCGTCATGTCTTACTCTGCAGACGAAGCGATCTGCGCCTTCCCAGCGTGCTTTGCTGAGGCTCAGGACGCTGCTGCGGCTGTAGCGTCCGTCCCGCTCGCTCTCTGCGCTGGTCTGAACCCCCTCGGTGACCTCTGACCCGTCCAGCGTCCAGCTCACCGTCGCCCCCTGTGGAGAGTAAGAGCTGAGCAGGCAGAGCAGTGCGGCTGAGTCTCCAGAGATCTGCAGAGAAGAGGGCGGCAGCAGAGACACGGAGGGCTTCACTGCGGGACCAGCTGCACAAACACACACAAACACACACAAACACACACAAACACACACAAACACACACAAACACAGTCTTCAGAACCCAGTTTATCAAATATTTACATCTGCAACTACAATCTTCACTGGAACAGACGTGATAATGAAGTAAAAATCACAAGCATTTCATCTTTACAGTAACTCCACATCGCTGCTTTCATTTATAAACCACAAATATCTTGAATTACATTTGAAAATATTCTCAGTGAAATCAATATTCACTACTAAATATATCATGTATTTCTCAATGTAAATCAGTTCTCTAAAGCAGAGATGATATACAGCAATTCTTATAGTATTTGATATTTTCTGAATAAAATAAAGTTTAACCTGATTTTAAAAGAACTGTTCATGTGAATTAATTACTTAGTGAGAAAAAATCTTAAATGATCATTTCATTATTTTTTTTATTTTTTTTTATAAATATTCTTAAGACACAATCATAAATATCAGCAAATTTAGGTTCAAATCATGAATTGTTTAAATCTTCTTCTTTGTACGATGACAAAGCATACAAAACTATAATTATTTTGTTCATATTATGAAACTTGAATTTCAATAACACTTAATCAACCTTAATTTACCAAGAATAATGGACAAAATTATGTATATTAAGAAATAATTGAATATGTCAGAAAATACTGCATAATATAATGTTTGCAAATAATATTATCAGACGTTACTCATGTAACACACGAAAAACAGTATTTAAAAACAAATATGAAATATGTCCTGAAATGGAAAAAGATAAACATAATGAAATATCACTGAATATAAAATGTATTTGTAAAATAGCAGACAAATTTAAATAAATAATGAAACAACTACATCTACCATGACATTTAGCAATTAATATATATTTTGTTAACTTAAACATATTTTTAATTTTACAATTATGTTGTCAAATGCTTGCTTATAGCCTAAAAATAATTTTAAGCATTTTTAGAGAATTTTAGAGACTTACTGATGGTCAGTTTAGTTCCTCCACCGAAAGTGTACCACAGTGCTTCATTCTAGTTAAAGCGTCGTACAAAAACCTCCGTCACACTCAAATGAACACAAACTCCAGCAGAGAAAGAGACGAACGACACTCACACACACTGATATGAGACTCAACAGCAGCTCTTCTCAACATCAACATGATTGAGCTGAAAACAGACACTAAATATTCATCTTTTAAAGAAAAAACTGCTTTATAATGAAATCTTCAGCCAGATTTAGATGGTCATTCTCTATTGGATGACCTTTGACCTGTTCTACAGTATCATGATGATATCAAATCTGCAGCACAGGTATTAAATGCTCTCAGCATCAAAGTCTGAATGAAACTGATCATTAAAACAGTGTTTAGAGGGAGAAGATCCACCCAAAATAACATGAAGTAAATCAGGAGTGTCTGTTTCTGAAAATGATCAATAGAAATTTATTAGCAAAGATACTAAATGACAAAACAGTGTTTCTGCTGTCTTCAGGGAAATGATCTGGAGTGTGTTTGCATATTGATCAGATGCTTCAGTGCTCTGAGAGTGTTTATAGTGCTGTGAGTTTAACACTTCATCACTGACACACACAACAATCTTCATCAACATGACCTTCATCATCATCTGGACACTCTTATGCCTCTTTATACTACAAGGTGTAAAGTTTTTTTATATAAATCATAATTTTAACAGAGCTTAAAAATATAGCAAATAATATATACTTTGTGGATTCATAAATGATTTGTTTTTCAGGCTGTAGAGCTCAGATCACAGCAACTCAAGACTCCTGCAGTGAAAACTGCTAAACCAGGAGAAACTGTTACAATGAGTTGTAAATTCAGTAGTGATGTTACAACCTGCAGCCCAGCCTGTGTGTCCTGGTACTTACAGAAACCTGGAGAAGCTCCTAAACTCCTGATTTATAAAACAAGCACCCTCCAGTCAGGAACTCCATCTAGATTCAGTGGCAGTGGATCTAACAGTGATTTCACTCTGACCATCAGTGGAGTCCAGACTGAAGATGCTGGACATTATTATTGCATGAGAAGAACACATTGTCAAAGAACACATTTCGCACATGATCAAAGATTGCGTAGGTGAACGTGTACAGAGATTTTGAAATAGAAAAATTTAATTTAACTCCATTAAAATAAAAACAACCTCATCATGTTCGGGAAAATTATTCGATCTTCTCATTACTTTCACAGCACCGTCTACCAGATCAGAAAAAAACACAGAGATTGAGAAAGCTCAAGTGAACAATCTAATCAAATGATCTGGAAGTAATTAAATCCACAATCTCTTTTATGGCTTATTTTAAAAAAGATTACAGATGAGGTCGTGTGAAAACAACAACATTGCATACACTTCCAGGTTATAGCCTACTACACAGGTTCTCCACATCTTTTGATCAAAACATTTCCATAACTTTTCCAGCAGAAATTTAACAAAAATATTTCAATCACAAAAAAAAAGCAAATTCTATAAAATTAAATATTTAGAGCTCTTTCACGAACTTGTATCTTCTCTGTTCTCTGTCTCTTGCTGCCCCCTGTTGGTCACTGGTTCCACAATTAATGTGTTCAAAACAAAAATGAAGATATATTTTTCAATATTATGCAGAAGGAATGAAAATCATATAGGTTTGGAACATGCATACGAGGGAGAGTAAAATGACAGATTGTCAGGTACATCCCTAAGACTCTGAAAGATCTTAGTCAGGGTAAGTACAGTGCGTTCAGTGGATCGTGTTGTTGTTTAAAGCTGCAGGCCGTAACCTTTTTTTTGTTTTGTTTAAAAAATCATCCAAAATCATTTTTTGAGCAAGTACATATAGGCTACCAGCCAGTGTTCAAAACTATCGCATTACCTTAGCCTGATTCACAACAACAAGCTTAATAATGTGGTACTGGTGGGTTTCGGTGGGAAATTCGAGCATGCAGCCGTTCGTCTTTGAGTCATTACTAGGGTTGCCACCTTCAATACAGAAAAATAAGGGATGCCTGCCGCAGCGGGGGCCATGAAACATGTTTTCATAAAAATATTAAGATTGATACCAATGGACATTATAATAAGATATCTGCTATTGAAATCAGTGTGAACAGATGCACTCAGTCTCTCATTATCACAACTTAAGTGGTCATATTGAATACACAGCTATGACAATAATAAACATAGGCCAACAAAGTGTGACTGAGACCACAAAAACCTAGAGGGGAGTAGGATAAGAAATTGCTAATTAACTCGAGTAATTTTATACTCGAGTGTGAACAAAGATTTTGGCTAAAATATTTGTCATTGTTTGCAGTAACACCATCCAAACAGTGAAACCACACCTAAATAACTGTAAATGACATAATATCTACAAACATTTCTTATTTAAGTAAAACACTTAACATTTTTATTATTGGTAAGTAAATATATTTATGTATTTATTTATTCCGTTTTTATATAGTCTATTAATTCTATAGTATTGAATGATGCAATTATTTAAGTTGGTTAAGCATAACAAATAGTTGTTTATTTTATTCACATAGGTAGGCTACTATATTTTGATTAAATATGTATTAAATATATCTCTCTTATTAAAGTAATGCTTATGTGTCTGACTGTACAACTTAACCTTAATAAACAAATCATACCATAACATGATTAATGTACATTATCAACATTATTTATTAATAGGCAGCATATGAAATCTAACATTACCAATCAAAAAATTGAGGTGATAAACAACAACAACAACATCATTCTGGACCTGCCACCGCCATCGTTTCAAATGGATTCTCTGACTCTGCCAAAAGAACCTGCGAGGCGGCGTCCCGCCCTCCTCTGACTCTGATTGGCCGTGATTTAGAACATTAGAGATTAGAGTGTACAGAAATTGAAATCTACAGGTAACGCTAATACACGTTGTCATACAATGCTGATGTTAACTAACAATTTGAGAACAAAGTATAACAATATTTGCACGGTTTAATGTGATATGAGCCAAGTGATTGTTAGATTTAATCACCATTGGTAGTGCGATTTATTGACATGCTTTTTTGGAAGTATGACCAAACTTCATACTCAGTCGCTCAGAACAAAGATTGGCAGATTTGTTACTTGTTCAGATTACATTTTCCAGTGAAAATTCAGTTTGGTCATACTTCCACTACAATCTGTGATTCCGAAGTACAGTATCCACACCGGTGAGGTGACTGACAGTAAACATTAGATTCATCCGCGCCGAGGAGCCGTGCCGATGCACAACCCACGTAAAGATAATTCCGCAGATAACCGCAATTGCAGGTTTAAAACAGAGATGGAGACAAAGAGGAAACATACGGACTGCAGCTTTAATAACATCAATTGTTCCAATGAAGAAACGTCTTTACCCCACCCAAAAAAAGTCCGTAAAATAGTTTTAAAAGTTGTGAAAATGAAGTGATCTAGGACCTTCACATAGTGCGCGCCATTGTAAAGACTGCAAGTCTGTCCCTCACAGCATCATTTTCATCTGCGTTTGCCTTTTCATTCATATATGAATAAAAAAATTGTTTTAGTCTGCTCTAAGTCTGTTTACTCAACCTCAAGTTGTTCCAAACCTGTATGAATTTCTTTGTTCTGTTGAACACAAAAGAAGATATTTTAAAGAATGTTGGCAAACAAACAGTTGATAACAGTTGACAAACATTGACTTCTATAGTAATTTTCTTTTTCTTCCATACTATGGAACTGTTTGGTTACCAACATTCTTCAAAATATTTTCTTTTGTGTTAGCAGAACAAAGAAATTTGTACATATCTGTATTGTAACAACATGAGGGTGAATAAATGATGAAAGAATTTTTATTTTTGGGTGAACTATCCCTTTAAGTCTTATTTAGGGTCGTAACTTTAACTCTGTTGGAAGGAATAAGACTCGATTCAACACATTTGCTACAAAAAGAAACAAAATAACATTTATTGAACATGCATCCAACCTAAACTCATTACACTTCGGGAATATTTGAACCGAGCCGGACGGACGGTTCAGGAACTGTGACGTCCAGCGACTAACAAGGGCTCTCAGACCGAGAAAATACTGATACTAAACATGAAGTGTGTGTTCGTGCCAGGAAACAGAAAACTCCCCAAAGGTCCAAGAGGGAAAAACAAAATCAATAGTGTGAAATAATCACTTGCCTCTCGCTCTAACAGACACACATAGTGAGACTAAACGAATAATAATACACCATAACGATAATGACGTCACCTGCACGCCACAGATTCTCAGTTCGTTTTCGTTGATTGGCAGATGAATGAATGTCTAAATATAGGTCGTGGATTAAACGCTCGTTACAAAAACGTTATAATCGGTATCCTGCTAGAACCCAAAGCTCGAGAAGCATCTTAGAAACATTCTACATATGTTAGAACTTTATACACTCGAATATATGGCATCCATCCTGCATATGATCTCATAGCGAATGCTTCATAAAACAAACACACACGCCAACCTGCGCAACGCTCGCATGCACAGTTTCCTCTTTCATGAGCGATTATTAGTGATGTGTCATCAATAACATTCAATGATGAGGTTACAGCATCATAATGTGCAGGAAACATGTTTCAGATCGAAAAGGAAGTGTCTGAACAAAACCTGCAGGATTATTCTGTATGATAAGGAAGGACAGCAGAAAGAGTTTGAAGGACAGAGGGCGAGAAAGAGGGTCAGGTGACTCCTGCGGGGGAGATGCTCCACAGCAAAGCGCCACTGATTAAAGTGCATGAACATACAGGAGAGGACTCGATTGGGCGTGAGGAAACTCTGCTGCAGTCCGCTCGAGTGTGTGTGTGTGTGTGTGTGCGTGTGTGTTCAGTAGTCCTCCACCCAGCCGTTCTCCTGAATGAAAGCGTCAATCACCTCCTTCATGGCCAGATTGGGGATCAGCTGATCTTGGGTCAGCGGGCTGCGGGTGACTGGGTCAAAATGGCCAACACGCTACAGAGAGAGAGAGAACATCAAATTAAAACTGCAGTTTTGTTGTTTTTCATCGCTAGAGGATATTGGCTGTTTTAAAAGAATGATTTGTCCCACCCCATTTCAATAGACCAATTTGAGCACATAGTGGTGGCAGAAAAATAGCAGTAACAAGTGGAGGAAAATGCGTAAAATCCACAGAATAAGTGTTGAATTATGCCTTTGGATGTCAGAATCGGAATATAGTCTTCATTTTTATAGAATACCGTCGCTGAAGACGCCCTTTGAATCTAAACGCAGACGTTTATGTTGCAATTCACAGACTGGACTGATGAAATCTGCAATGATTCGTCTACTATTAAAGCATGAATTTGACATAAACAGTAAGTCTACATAATATTCACACATCAGTTCATAGGGGACATGCATACATAGCAGTTACAGCATGAAATAATATCTAAACCTAGAACATTTTACACAGATAACTTTCAAACATAGCTTATAAAATTTTTCATCTCACAATTCTGCCTTTTTTTTTCTTGCATTTGCGTGTTTATATTTCCCAGTTCGGACTTTATAACTTGCAATTGTGAGTTTATATCACAATTCTGAGGGGAAAAAAGTCAGAATAACGAGTATATTAATGAGAAGAATAATTAATATTAACGAGTAGAATAATCTCACAATTCTGTTTTTCCCGTCTTAGAACTGTGATATATAAACTCGGATTTGCGAGAAAAAAAGTCTGAATTGTGAGATATGAACTTGAAATTAACTTTTTTTTATTCCTTTATTCCATGGCTTCCATAGACTGCTACTGCAGAACTGTCATTTTCTGCCACCGGCTAGACTCCACCCACAAAATACATCATCGCTGTTTGCAAACACAAAATAGATCTATAGATGTAATGACACCACCTGGCTGCAAAAAGCATTTATCCATTAAAAATGTTGTTATCATTAACAAAACGAACCCTAAACACAACAAAATTACAAAAACCTAAACTAGCATTAAAATAAAAAGTGAAAATATATAGGTACATAATAATTAAAAATATTCATAATTAATATATAATAGTATCTAAAGAATACTAAAATAACACAGAGTTGTCTATATGATTACACTATGGGATTTTTTATTTATATTACTTTATAGAAAAGAGCAGAAACTAAAATATAACTCAAATGGAAAATAAACTAAATAAAAATATAAAAAACTAAATATAGCTGCGAGCAACAATTATCGGGGTTCAAGCTCTTTAAGGCCTTTAAGAACATGCGTAAAAAAGTATTACGTTTTATATAGCGAGCATGTAACCACTTAGATCATAGATGAAAAAGATCATTTACAGCCAATACAGGCAATTTACTAGCCTGGGTGCCAGCCCGAACCCCGCCCACAACATTTTTTGGACGGGAAGTTCGGTCTGGACTCGATCCATTGTGGAGTAATTATGCTCGGCTCCCAGAAGGCCGAGGCAATCAAATTGCCAGGGCGGGCTTTAATCGATGATGGACAGGCTATCTGCGGTTACGTAACCACCCACGTCATCAAAGAGCTTGTAAGTACTCCGCGAATTCTTACATTTTTTTTACAACAGCGGCAAAGATCGTTTACACTCATTACTTTCCTACTTCTTCCAGTTCCAGCGTGCGTGCGTGCATTTGAACTCTGTTGACAACTATGCGTCGCTCAACATACGTCACTTACTGCGTTGCTCTGATTGGTTGTAGGTCTATCCAATTGAGTACAGAGTTGTTGTTTTTTACTGGTTCGGTTAAGACACGCCCCATAATTCAAGTGCAATGGAGCAGTATCAGACTCACATTCTGCCTAGAATATGAGTATGACGAAGTCAGGCTAGCAATTTACCACAGGAAATATATAATTTTTAAAGCTTTTTAACAGTTATTGAGGTTGAGCCAAAAGTTTGTAGTTTTTTTAAATAATCTCCAATCTTTAACAAATGATTTGATGGACAGCAGCAGTCCTAGAGGCAAAGTTGCTCAGGATGAGGTGTTCTACCATGTGGTACAAATGTTGTGTGTGTGTGTGTGCGCCCCCCAGTGGCTGATTCTTTCGAATTTTTCACAGGCCTCTAGTGTCCTGAGTCAAACAGGCCCAGCAAGTTTTGTTCCGATCGGCCTCCTTTAACCTTGTCTGATAGCTGCTCAAACTTGATTGGCCGATGACAGACATGTTTTTGAGATACATCAGTGTCCTCATTGACAATCATGGCACCTTGGACGAAGACACTGCATGCCAATTTTCAGGTCAACTGGACTAACGGTGAAGTAGTTACAACCATTTTCATGGTTTTTTTGCTGTTATAGCACCACCAAGTGGACGTCATTTTTCACGCGATCATAGAATGAGCTCTTACATAGGTGTGCCTATGTTACCTAAGTTTGGTGAAAATATCTCATTCTGTTCACGAGTTACAGCCATTTTAGTAAAAGTGGCTCCACCCACTTAGGGACCGTGAATCGAAATTTCAACTTTTTTTTGATAATTATTGACAATCAGACAATAATATGACAAACAAAGGGCAAACAACAACAAAGACTTGGCAGCAGAGCCGCGCAGCTCAAAGATGGCTGATGACTGGTGAATGTGTTTTAGTGAGCAGACCTGTAGATGTTCCTCGATGTCCTTGCGATCGTAGGTGATGCCGCTAGGAGTAATGCAGGGTTCTCTCATGAGCTCAAAGCTGATCTTCCCACATAGGTAATCTGGGATCTCTCGCTTCTGCACACGTAATATTACACAACATCAGAGTGAACAGCCAATCAAACACACTGATGTTTAATGCACAATTATTTGGAGCAGGATTTTGGGCCAATGATATTTCAGTGATCGTTAAAATGTTTCGACATGGTCGTTTCATTTTGAAATGATTTCTTCATACCTTCCTCTTTTCATCTACTTGAGAGAAAAGCTCATCCATGTCCATCAAATATTTATCCTGCAGAGAGAAGCACAGGAAATGACATCAGTTCATCAATCATGCATCACTCATCAGAGGTAATTGTATATTTAAACATGTCTCACGTGTTTGGATTTGAACTTGTTGATCTCGCCTCCGTTCTGACTGTCCTCTGACGTCTTCTCTCTGCTGTCGTCCAGCTCTCTGAACACACACATAAAGACAGACGGACGTTACATCACTATCATCACTGCACAGACTGACGCGAGCGCGACCTCTCACCTCTCTTTCTCTGCCAGGATGAGTTTGGTGAGATAGGCATGCAGCTCGTTTTCCTGGCTGATTCGTTTCTCTTCTATGCTGTTCCAGCGTTTTTTCTTGGCAATGCGAAGAGCACTTGGGATATCGTCTCCAAAATTCAGCCGCTGTTCCTTCGCCAGGTTATAGGCTGAAAACAAAGAGCAGTTTCATCACATTTCATGTCTGTTTAGATGTCTGGATTAATTCTATGATGGTTTTTAGGGATGCACCAGTATAGATAATTATTTATATCATTAGGTTAATAAAAAATACATTAGTTGATATTATATATCGATTAAAGACTGAATTAAATTACAAAACAAGAGCTTCAAATGTGCTTCAAATGACACTAAACAGATATTGCAAAAATCAAAATTTCTTATTTCTCATCTACTTGACTATGAAACCTTTTATAAAAACTAAATGGAAATTAATGTTCATAAATACAACAAAGACTGAAGAAATATAATGCATGTGTG
>RJVU01075378.1:1697692-1730539 GCA_003731715.1 Anabarilius grahami
GCTGAAAAAAAGTAAAAAAAATAAAAATAAAATTATATATATATATTTACATTTATTTATTTATTTACACACACACAGATTATATCAAAAATCATACAAAAATAAATTAGAAAATCAGACTAGTATACCTTTAGATTCTGCATTTCACAAAAATAAGGCATCTAAAAAAAAAAATGCACATGAAAAGGTGCATAAAAATATTCTCACCGCTTTTTCATTCTCTCCTCTCTCTCCCGCTCTTCCCTCCTCTTCAGTCGCTCCTGGTTCCGCCTCTCCTGTTTGTCCTGCACGGTTTTCTGTAGAGAAGAAATGCTGAAACGTTACTTACTATTCTAAACCAACGACCAACACCGGCACCTGATTTAGACCGACCCGTTACCTTCAGCTGCTCCAGCTTTTCTCTGATCTGGATGAAACCCAGGTGCAGTTTCCCGCCAAAGTGGTCAGCGAGACGCCGGTCATTGTCATGAAGACCCAGGTAGGCGGAGCAAACCTCACAGACACGCAATTTCTGCTGCTGGAAACTAGAGGCGGGCATAGAGTTCCTGTACTCTTCCTGTAAAAAAAAAAACCCCATACAGACCAAATGATGAACCTAAAGAGAAAACGAACACCCAGAAAGCACTACAAACTGTCAATAGAGTAAGATTATGTGCAAGGAAACAAGGTTAAAAAATATAAATATATGTTGTCTAACCTCTGCATCCTTCTTCTTAGTCCGGACTTTCTCAACCTCCTGTAGAACTTTCTGGGCTTCATCTACATTTCCCTCAGCACCGAGCTGCTCAGCCTTCGCCAGCAGCTTCCCAATCTCCTCGTTCAACTCGTGAACCTTTTCTGCCTGTCAACCAAATACAAAAAACAAATGAGACACAGATCACACATCCCCCTGTGGCCATTAGACAATCTCATGACTCAAAATACTCAACACATGACATGACAGTCACACCGAGTTTTCTGTGGTACCTGAAGGACACAAAAGATTTTTTTTTTAATATAAAAAAACCCTTGAGAAAGTAAAAGTAGAGCTGTTCCGATTGTGGCAAAAATCATAATTACTAAAAAATAAATAAATAAAAGTATATATATGGGGTATGACGAGATTAAATTGTGATGAGGTAAAAAGCAGTCTTGCGACATTGCCATGACAGAGTGTGAAATTAGGATAGAATATGCCATCGCTACGTTTACATTACACCTCGTTTTGCTTTTTATAGAAATAAAAACCATTTAATTCAGTTGCATCGGTCAGTCTGGCCATCGGATCATTCTGATTGGCTGTTCAGCTACTGCCACCTGCTGGTACAGAAAAAAGGAATTTCTTCTTACGCAGGTGCAGAACGGACGTGCTACTTGGCAGTCTGGTGTAGAGTGTTAATTTGGTGCGTCAGGGAAACTTTGGACCCAGACGCTGCCGACGTGAGCCAACCCCACAGTCCGCTTTCGTCACCACTAGTTTGTCGGCGTCGGCTTGGTGTGTTCTGGGCTTAAGAGTCTGACAAATGCCTTATCTTGTAGAATGTGCGCTCAGCACCACCGCTACCAATTCACAGAGTACGTGCGATCACGAAATCGAAAGTAAAACGCATTCAAAACATTAAATTCATTTTTAAAAGGTGGCTCCCTGATGCATGCACATATCACCCAATATGAAAGCTATCTTAGGCTGGGCTGTGTAGTTGCAACCATCTCTTAGCTCTGTATCATGCTTGAAGAAAAATTTGGCCTCTATTTGCACTTTGAATATTGAGAGAGTACTTTGAGGAAAAGAGGGATCAATTCAGAGTTCACGCGCTATTAGAAACGCACCTCTGTGTGTGCGGCTGTGCGCACGGATAACAGAGCGCGAGTACCGAATCGCCTCTTCTAGCAAATAACCGATTAACCTCGTAGCTCACAGTAGGTCTGTCTTCAAAGGTTTATAAGTTATCATTCAAAACCAATTTCCCTATGGAGAAAATGAATGGAGTTATGTCTGGAACCTGACTGTACCACACTATTACTCTTGTTGCTGTCATGTATAAATTACCTAAAAAATTCTGATATTATTATTGGATTACCAATTGACATTTTAACATTGCTTGGTATTGCACCCAGTGCTATATAAACACTTCATACCTTTGCAGCCACCTCAGCGCTGATCTCTTCCTGTGTCTCAGCGAGACGCTTCTTGGCCAACTCAGTCCTGCGGTCGCAGTCAGCAATAAACGACTCCAGGTGATCCACCGCCTACACAACACACACCAATTCAGTTTACAAAAGCCTTCGCTGCTAATTCACTATCAGATGATCTCTACTTGACGAGTCACTTACATCCAGTTCAAAGAACAGGTCTCTCTCTTTAGACGCGATCTCATAGTCTGCTCTCAGCGCCAGATCATGGATCTTAGAGCATTCGCCAAGGTCCATGCGCTACAAACACACGGAATACAACAATTTAATCAACATGCTGCATAAATAAACAGTGTTTAGTGCAATTTGTTTTTCCCCTCACCGTTCCAGAGAGAATGTCATGCGGGCAGCAGTTGAGCAGGTGCGATTTGCAGACGCGCTCGTCTGTGAATTTAACCCGCTGTCTCGACTCATCTCCTGTAAGGACACAGCATATAATTGACACTGAATGAGACCACACACACAGTCGCTTGTGTGTCTCTCACACACACACACACACAATGCTAACTTTGTGGCCAAGGGTCACACACCTGCCTGTCCCTGTGGTGAAATCATGAGATCTGAGTGAGGACAGCATGTGTTTGACAGTGTCAGATATAATCTTTGCTACATGTCAAAGTAAAGTGGCAAGTAAAGGCTGTTTGTTCATGTAGATTAAAGAAGTTTAACTTTCACTGACCCAAGGCCTGTTTCTTTAGCTGGCTATTAAATGTGAATGTCTAAAAATATATCAGTAGCATCTAATCATTGACCAACCCAAGAAGTCTCTGTCATTCTGTTCAGTCATGATATAGACTGACTGATGTTCAGTGTCTCTCTACAGTGTGAGTTAGGGCTGGGTGACAGCTTAAAAATTATATTTTTTGCCTTTGATTCAATAAGAAAAAAATAAAAATAAAATAAAAAATACAAAAAAAAGTTTTTTTTTATTTTTTTTTATAAAACAAAATGC
The DNA here is from genome assembly GCA_003731715.1 of Anabarilius grahami. Lineage (NCBI taxonomy): Eukaryota > Metazoa > Chordata > Actinopteri > Cypriniformes > Xenocyprididae > Anabarilius > Anabarilius grahami. The sequence goes on from RJVU01075378.1 coordinate 1,700,817, forward strand.
ATTGCATTTTATTACATGTAAAACAAAAACAAAGAGTCTGAACAATGAATGAATAAATCACTTGGAAAGGAATCAAACTTCCGTAATTCAATGACGCTTTTGAAAATAAAGCTTAAAAATCAGTGACACTAACATTTAGATGTTTAATGGTTAAAATAAAAGCATTAAAGGATTAGTTCACTTCAGAATTAAAATTTCCTGACAATTTACTCACCCCCATGTCATCCAGGATGTTCATGTCTTTCTTTCTTCAGTCGAAAAGAAATTAAGGTTAATGAGGAAAACACTCCAGGATTCCTCCATATAGTGGACTTCAGTGGAGACCAACGGGTCCAAATGTCAGTTTCAGTGCAGCTTAAAAGAGCTCTACACGATCCCAGACGAGGAATAAGGGTCTTATCTAGAGAAAAAAACTGTCATTTTCGAAAGAAATAAAAATATATACTTTTTAACCACAAATGCTCATCTTGCACTGCTCTGCGATGCGCCACGCATTACGTAATGAGGTTGGAAAGGTCACGCGTGATGTAGGCGGAAGTACCACGGTAGGGCGAAAAACTCCATCTCATTTTCTCCTACAACTTCAAAATCGTCCAACATCGTTGTTTTACGTTTTTTTGCAAAGGCCGTTTGCCTGTCTTTGCACGTTCGCTTTGTAGACACTGGATCGGTACTTTCGCCTACGTCACGCGTGACCTTTCCAACGGGATTACGTAATGCGTGGCGCAGTGCAAGATGAGCATTTGTGGTTAAAAAGTGTATAATCTTTCGATCGTTTCACTAGATAAGACCCTTATTCCTCTTCTGGGATCGTCTTTGAAGCTGCACTGAAACTACAATTTGGACCTTCAACCTGTTGAACCCCAGTGAAGTCCACTATATGGAGAAAAATCCTGGAATGTTTTCCTCAAAAACCTTCATTTCTTTTCGACTGAAGAAAGAAAGACAAACATATTGGATGACATGGGGGTGAGTAAATTATCAGGAAACTTCAATTCTGAAGTGAACTAATCCTTTAAAATCCCTGCATTACTATTCAAGAAGTTGATAAACATTATAGAGACAGAAAACAAATATATTGTGAATACTCAATATATCGCCCAGCCCTACATGCATCTAAGCTTTTATAACTGCCAATTGAGTGCAAAGGTGTATGGGATAGCAGATCGAAGATGTTTCAGACAGTCATCTTGTACTTTAAGTGCATTATCCCTCATCAGTACATACAGAAATGCTGGATAATCTAATGTGTATATTAAAAGCAACCAATACAAGATGTTGAACAAGTTCACCAAGTTGAAAAAGAAAAACATTGAAAACTAAAGTGAAAGGTTAATTGATACACACTGCGAGGTCTCTCCCATTCAGAACCCCTCCTGCGGTCCGAGCCTCTAAAAGTTTAAAGGGAAAAGCTTTTCTTGCCCAAACCTGTAATGAGGAAGTTGGGAATGATACAGAAGAATAAAAGTGAAGACGTCGGCGAGGAATCTGAGTTCTCTTTCCTTTATTTCTTTATTTTTTCTTAAGTCAGATTTGAGGAAAGACGCCTGGGCAGAAGCTTCATATCCCCTCTGCTCACTCTTACGTTACCAACTAGCGTGATGTGTAAAACAGTTACTGCTGGAAAGCAAACAGTATTGTTTTTTCATATTCATAACAGCTTTAAAAAGCATTGGTGACTCACGGCTCGATGAACATGAGGCTTTTCTGCAACTCCCTTGCAGATGTAGGCTGGCAAACATACACTGAACCTTAATGAATAGAATAAAGGGGCCACAATTGTTCAGTCTGTATGAAACAAATGTACGGGAAGCATATGAATTCATCTCAGCATTCACAAAGACAGTCGCTTCATTCACACGGAGGGTGAGATTTCTTACAGCCGGTAAAACTCAATTCAACAAATTCAAGCGCATCTGCTCAAGTCCCTTCTGTTGTTTACTCATCTTAAATCCTCTTGAGCTGATAAATATCATTTCCAATAATCTAAAAGAAAAAAAAGCCATATTTCCTCTTGGTAATGCTCCTTCAGATTTAAAGGGTTAGTTCACCCAAAAATGAAAATTCTGTCATTTATTACTCACCCTCATGCCGTTCCACACCCGTAAGACCTTCGTTAATCTTCGGAACACAAATTAAGATATTTTTGTTGAAATCCGATGGCTCAGTGAGGCCTGCATAGCCAGCAATGACATTTCCTCTCTCTCAAGATCCATTAATGTACTAAAAACATATTTAAATCAGTTCATGTGAGTACAGTGGTTCAATATTAATATTATAAAGCGACGAGAATATTTTTGGTGCGGCAAAAAACCAAAACGACTTATATAGTGATGGCCGAAAACACTGCTTCATGAAGCATCGGAGCGTTATGAATCTTTTGTGTTGAATCATGATTCGGATCGCGTATCAAATGGCCTAACTGCTGAAATCACGTGACTTTGGTGCTCCGAACCGCTGATTCGACACACTGATTCATTGTGCTCCGATGCTTCATGAAGCAGTGTTTTGAAATCGGCCATCACTATATAAGCCGTTATTTTGTTTTTTTGCTGCACCAAAAATATTCTAGTTGCTTTATAATATTAATTTTGAACCACTGTACTCACATGAACTGATTTAAATATGTTTTTAGTACATTAATGGATCTTGAGAGAGGAAATGTCATTGCTGGCTATGCAGGACTCACGGAGCCATCGGATTTCAACAAAAATATCTTAATTTGTGTTCTGAAGATGAACGAAGGTCTTACGGGTGTGGAACGGCATGAGGGTGAATAATAAATGACAGAATTTTCATTTTTGGGTGAACTAACTCTTTAATGCTTGCATCCATTTTTAGGGAAACTATATTAAATTTAAAGTCATTTAAAGCATGTAGCTGATAACCAGAAACGTGCCTGTGATGAAAAATATAAATGCATATATGATTTTTATTCACAATATTAATGAATTCACTAACAACATTATACAACAGAAAATGTGCACTACTCATTGAATAGGATGTCAAAATGGCCAAAAACCAGCTTTTATATATTTGCCATTTTGAGGCTCAAAAAAATCAAAATTGCCAGCTAAATAATTACCTGTGACGACATATTGGTCAATCACTAATACCAATAATAATATTACTATGGTTAACAGTATTATCAATTACATAGGGGTTACATATACAGGCATCAGGGGATGAATAAAGACTATTTCTCCTAAAAAAATGAATCATTCTCAAAAACTAGTGTCATTTGTCATTAGAGGGGGCTGCTGCTTTATTAGCTTAGCATACCGAGCCATGACGTCACTACACCCCTTTATGGACACAAACATTAAACCGAAGCGTTTCAAGAGGAAATGCTGCTGCATTAAGCTAACCTTAAGGCTGTGATATACATCTTAAGAAGTTAATTTTAATATTTAACTTGGTTATTATATTCTGGTTTGGGCTAATCTGAGCGCGCGGCCTTCAGAAATCCTCTCAGAGCCGTTAGCACGCAGCTAACACTCACCATCCCTCGACGTTCCCATCAGCTGATCCAGCAAAGCTCTCATCTGAGCCTGGGCCGACATCCTGACACGATTAATCGCTCGCCTCACAAGGGTTATGGATATTTTAATCTAAAAATTAAAGCATAAATCATCTGCGAAACGCTTCGCTCCTGCGTCTTTCGCCTCCGCTGCACTCTTCACTAGCGAGCGAGCGAATGAACTCAAATGGGTGAGCGGCCAATCAGAGCGCGCTACGCAATCTTAAAGCGGAAGTGTATATTATTATTATTATTATTATTACTATTATTATGTATTATGAATGGTTTTACATAATAATAATAATAATAAACTTAACTGTATAACAAAAACCTGTAACTACGGAAGAGGATTAGGGCCAAGCAATAATAAAAAAATAAAACCATCTCGAGATTAAAGTTGTTAAATTTCGAGAAAAAACTCGTTAAATTTCGAGAAAAAAGTCGAAATAAAATGTTGAGAATAAAGTCATTAAATTACGAGAAAAAACTCGTTAGATTATGAGAACAAATTCGTTAAATTATGAGAAATTAAACGACTTTTTTCTCGTAATTTAATTATTTTATTCTCAACATTTTATCTCGAAATTATTCTCGAAATTTAACGACTTTTTTCTCATAATATAACGAATTTGTTCTCGTAATTTAACGAATTTGTTCTGGTAATTTAACGACTTTTTTCTCATATTTTAACGAATTTGTTCTGGTAATTTAACAAATTTTTTCTCATATTTTAACGATTTTTTTCTGGTAATTTAACGACTTTTTTCTCATAATATAACGAATTTGTTCTCATAATTTAACGAATTTGTTCTGGTAATTTAACGCCTTTTTTCTCATATTTTAACGAATTTGTTCTCGTAATTTAACGATTTTTTTCTCGTAATTTAACGACTTTTTTTTCTCATAATCTAATGAGTTTATTCTCAACATTTTATCTCGACTTTTTTCTCGAAATTTAACGGCATTTTTCTCATAATTTAACGAATTTGTTCTCGTAATTTAATAACTTTATTCTCAACATTTTATCTCGACTTTTTTCTCGAAATTTAACGACATTTTTCTAATAATTTAACGAATTTGTTCTCGTAATTTAATAACTTTATTCTCAACATTTTATCTCAACATTTTTCTCGAAATTTAACAACTTTAATCTCGAGATGGTTTTTATTTTTTTTATTATTGCTTGGCCCTAATCCTCTTCCTTATGTAACACAGTAATAACATCATTATTAAATCAGCAAATTTTACAAAGATCGGTTTCAACTAAAAGTTTAAATTAATTTATTTAAAACTTATTTTATTAAATGCATTTTTAAAAATATTTTTTCAAACGTCAGCCTAACACAATTTACATTTATTAACTACATTTCTGTGTAATGTGTAAACTTAATAATACCTGTATTATTATATTAATAATACTATTAATCTTTATAAAAAGTATGTGATTTCATACGACATTTGTCTTTTTGAGATACAAGAACAAGAACATTGGAATAAAATCGCTTTTTTGTTTTTTGTCCCAGCTGAGTTGCCGTACGCGGAAGTGTCGTTGTTAAACCAGCTCACCTACAAGAGAAGCGAGAGGTCTGTCATTCACCAGGTTTGTTTTGATCAGACTAATGTGTGTTTTTCCAAGTTCATTTACTCGGTTTCTATTTGTTCAACAAGTAAAGCTGACTAATTAAAGGTTAAAGAGATAATTTTAAGTCAAAAATAAACATATCAAATCTGTATAAAACATGAGTTAATGCCTGTTTCTGCCAGACACAAACTTCTATTTTATTTAATAAATGTGAAAAGAGTAAGTTGTCTTATATAAGCTGTACTTACTTAATGTGTGGTTGTCATTTTATGCCATGCAACAGGCTTAGGATGTGTTTTATGCTTTAAAAATCATCATATACATATAAAAACCTTTTATATCTGTAAAATGCATAGGATGATGTTATTATATTGTGTGTTTGTGTATGTATAAGTGATGTTTTTCCCATCCAAATGACAGTTCTCCAGAAAGGGGGTGTGTTGTTTGGCCCCGGGCCCTTCTAGCTCCACCGGCGTGCCGCAGCATGACTGAGGTTTTGTTGTTGTTGTGTTTTTGTTAGGATGTTAAACAACAGCTTCTGTCTGACGCAGAACTCTCTGGATGGGAAAGGAAGCATGATTAGTTGTGTTTGAAAAGAGCAGGAGTTTACATAGGATGCAGTAGATTGTGATGTTGATGGTTACCGCTCAGGGCTGCTGTCACTGAACTCACAGGGTTGAATTCAGGTAGGAGGGAGCTGTGAACTAGAAGCCTGCTTTTGTTTCCTTGAGTACGGTGACAACTGTGTGGTTTATGCTTTAAAATTGTAGTGTTTGTTTTTACATATTTGGACTCTAACGAGACTGAATCTGACTTGAAAAACAATACAAACCTTATTTTTAACTAGGGATGCACTGATATGAAAATTTTAACCGATAATTCTTTATATTTGAAAGCCGATAACCGATATATTGGCTGATAAATCTAAATCAACATTTTTATATAATTTTTGAGAGCCTGATTACAAAAACAAAAGCAATCTCCCAAGCATACAATTATAATATAATATAATAAATATGACAGACTTGCTAACTAAACTGTATTTTCCTTTTTGAAGTGATTTCAATCATATTTCAAGCAATTCAAAACCATAATGAGAGTGCACATCTGAAGCGTCTCAGCTGAAGGAAATAATCTATTATTTATCGGCTTTAATATATCGGCCAAATTTTCTTATCAGCTGATAATGATAACAATAAAAATGAACATATATCGGCCGATAACGATATATCGTGCATCCCTATTTTTAACTTACATAATGAAGTATATTTTAGTCATTGTGTTTAAGCTTTCAATGTTGTTTTTGGTCAATATTTGAAGAATAAAAAGACACCCTGTATGTGCTGGATGAAATTAAATATGACTGTAACAGTCACATAAATATTAAGCTTAGTATACTAAATTTTGATTTAAATTATAAATTAATTTTCTGTATTTTTTTCAGAGTCTAAATTTGGGATGCACGATATATCGGCCACCATATCGGTATCGGCTGATATATGTTAATTTTTAATATTGGCCCGATGAGAAAATTTGGCTGATAAATAGCTGAGACACTTCAGATGCACACTGCCCGCCATTATGGTTTTGAATTGCTTGAAATATGATTGAAATCACTTCAAAAAGGAAAATACAGTTGAGTGCAACATGTGCAGCGCAAGTCTGTCATATAGGCTATGTAATATTATAATGAAAACATTATAATTGTGTGCTTGGGACATGGCTATTAATGGTGAGACTTTTGTTTTTGTAATCAGACTCAAAAATTATATAAAAATGTTGATTTAGATTTATCGGCCAATATATCGGTTATCGGCTTTCAAATACAACAAATTATCGGTTATCAGTATCGACCAAAATTTTCATATCAGTGCATCTCTAGTCTAAAAAATTGATTGATTATGATGTAGTTTTACATTAAAAATTACATTTTAAAATCATTTAAAATAGCATTTTGGGCTTGAGTAAATGTGAAGACATTTATCTGCAGCGTTAAACTTGATTTTAAGATTAGAACAAAAGCCAAAATACACATTTGATGGATTAAATGGGTTTATGTAAATGTATTACACTGTACTCTGGAATACAAGATTGTGTCAAATATTTTTGTATAACTGTAATTTGGATAGACGACTCTGCTAGTTTCTTGTATCGTTCCACGCTCTCATATTCTTAAACAATGAAATATTTGATCATTTTTTTGGTAATCACCAGATGATTATGTCTTACCTGCTTTTATCTTCCAGTGGTGTGAAGTTCTGCTGGTCTGAAATGGCAGATGAATCAGGGCGTGGTTTTGAGGCGGAGCCTCTGAAGGGAAGAGAGGCAGAAGAAAAGGTGTCTAAGGAGAAAAGCTGCGCAGGAAAGCTGGGCTTGTCCCACCTGACAGGCTGGCGCACAGCTGCGTTCCTCCTCTCTCTCTTCCTGTGCCTGTTGGTGGTCTTCGCCTTTTCGTTCATCCTTCCCTGCCCCGTACGGCCGCAATACATGCCCACCTGGAACAGCACCATTCCTACCGCAGGTGACCAACGTCAAAAATACAGTTGTAATGTTCATGAATTTCTGATAGGATTCTAAATGTGTTTCTCTCTTACAGCCACGTATAATTTCCTGTCTGTTGAGGACGCCAATGACGACAAAGTCTTGGATGTGTTCTTCATGTACAAGGACGCTGACGCCAGCCGCAACACATGTTTGAGTGAAGGTAACGACACATGCACAAACCTGCTAACTGTTGGTTTTCTTCTGTGGAATACAGACAAATCTATTCAATTATTAAGAAAACACCACAAAAGCACCTTTAAAAGTAATTCAGTATTAGCTTGTGTAGTTTTATGTAAGGAACAGACCTAAATTTAAGTCATTATTCACTGGAAATGCTGCTATAATTGCTTCCTGAAGTAATGGTTTGTTTTTTCAGATTTGTCAATCCCGTGTATGGTTTTAACGGCTGTTGATGGTACTGATGGGAAGACTCTTTGGAAACGACCTTTAGCTGCTGAATTTTATTGGGTGGAGTGTGGGGTAAAGGGGCTCGGACGTAAAGGAACAGGATGTCTGGTTGCTCACGCAGACAATCTCACGGCAGTCGACAAACAGTCCGGTACAGGATTTATTACAGAGATCTGGACATATGTATGCTTCCATGTATTTGAACCAGTTCCATGTCAATATTATGACACACACACTACTGTTCAAAAGTTTGGGGTTGGTAAGATTTTTTAATGTTTTTGAAAATGGTATCTTCTGCTCACCAAGGCTGCATTTATTTGATCAAAAATACAGTAAAATTGTGAAATATTATTACAATTTAAAATAACTTTTCTATGTGCATATATTTTAAATTATATAATTTATTCCTGTGATCAAAGCTGAATTTTCAGCATCATTACTCCAGTCTTCAGTGTCACATGATCCTTCAGAAATCATTCTAATGTGCTGATTTACTGCTCAAGAAACATGTTGTGCTGCTTTATATTTTTGTGGAAACCGTGACACATTTTTCAGATTCTTTGATGGATAGAATGCTTATTTGTCATAGAAATATTTGTAACATTATAAATGTCTGTCTTTTTTGATCAATTTAATGCGTCCTTGCCAAGTAAAAGTATTAATTTCTTTAAAAAATAAAATAAAATAAAATTCTGAGCCCAAACTTTTGAATAGTAGTAGTGTATAAATATGGTAATCATTCAAGTACCATGGTACCACCACCTTAAAAAGTGCATTTGTAAACATTGCGATGTTTTGTTTCCATCAGGTCTGATCATGTGGCAGCAGTCGCGTTCTACTATGATGAATGGAACTCTCCCGCTGATCAGCGTTATGGATCTGAATGCTGATGGAGTAGAGGACTTTGCCATCCTTTCATATTATCCTGAAGCTCCATCATTCACACCCATACCGGTACACATACACACACACACACAGACAATACAATTCTAGTGCTCACCTCTGCTGAATATTTTGTGATGATGGTAATCTCTTCCCTCCTTTAGACAGAGCTGGTGTTTTTCTCAGGGAAGTCAGGTGATCAGATCGGGAGGGTGGATGTTGACATGACGGGGGTTTTTGGTCATCTCCCGTTCAAAACGGCCAGTGGCGCTCCATACCTGCTGTTACTCAACGGTGTGTCGCTGGTTTTAGCATCTCTTCTTTTTTTGTTTCTCTTTTATATCCTCCTGAACTCAACAGTTTGTTTCTCTGTCCACAGACACTGGGCTCTACGCGGTCAGTTTGCAATATCTGGTGGCTCAGGCTGGCCTGAAATCTGCGCTGAATAAAGAGAAAAGCTGGGAGGAAAAATCTGACAGTCAAACTGGACTCATCTCACTCTATCAGTAATAAGCGCTGTGGGCTAAAACCTCTTCACTCTCTTTCTTTGTTTTCCAATCATCATTATATAATCGGTTTCTTCTGATCACCTGTCTGCAGGTCTGATTCCCTGAAGCGTGTGTCGGTTGTTCATGGCAGCAGTTCTCCATCGCTGCTGGTCCAAACGGACTCCAGCGTGTCACTGCTGCTCACAGACAAACTGAAGATCGCATGGACCACCAACACCAGCGCTCTGCTCAGGTGTGGTATCCACTCCAAACAACACAAACAATGGAAGGTTTTGGTGCGTTACACTGATGCATTCCTGTGTGTGTTTTTCTAGTGCGCCCACATTTGGGCAATTCGACAAAGATGGAATTCCAGACATAATGATAGAGGAAGATGTTGGCAATGACACCAAAAGAGTGAGTGACCAAATTTGTATTAATAATTATAGGTGTATGAATGTAGAGTAATAGTAGAATATACTTTTTACCATAATCATTTATCTAAGAAAAAAACTTGAACACTACCAATACATTCAAAATTTGGTTTCAGTAAGATTTTTTTAAAGAAATGAATACTTTCAGTGATTCTTTTTAGTGTTCTATTGCTCAAATAATCCTGAATCAAATCAGTTTCCACAAAAATATTAAGCAGCACAACTGTTTCTAACATTGATAACTGAGTATCAAATCAGCATATTAGAATGATTTCTGAAGGATCTGAAATAAATAACACTAATGATATAAATAATGAAATAAATAATAATGTTATTTTATGTTATGACAAAACAAAATGTTTATATATATATATATATATATATACAGTACAGTCCAAAAGTTTGGAACCACTAAGATTTTTAATGTTTTTAAAAGAAGTTTCGTCTGCTCACCAAGGCTACATTTATTTAATTAAAAATACAGTAAAAACAGTAATATTGTGAAATATTATTACAATTTAAAATAACTGTTTTCTATTTGAATATATTTCACAAAGTAATTTATTCCTGTGATCAAAGCTGAATTTTCAGCATCATTACTCCAGTCTTCAGTGTCACATGATCCTTCAGAAATCATTCTAATATGCTGATCTGCTGCTCAAGAAACATTTAATGTGTACAATTGTACAAAATATTTGTGTACAATATTTTTTTTCAGGATTATTTGATGAATAGAAAGTTCAAAAGAACAGTGTTTATCTGAAATCTAATCTTTTGTAACATTATAAATGTCTTTACTGCCACTTTTGATTGATTTAATGCATCCTTGCTGAATAAAAGTATTCATTTCTTTAATTTCTTTTCAAAAAAATAAAAATAAAAATTCTTACTGACCCCAAACTTTTGAACGGTAGTGTATAATGCTACAGAAGCTTTGTATTTCAGATAAATGCTGTTCTTTTGAACTTTCTATTCATCAAGGAATCCTGAAAAAAAAAGTACACAACTGTTTTCAACATTGAAAATAATCATAAATGTTTATTGAGCAGCAAATCAGCATATTAGAATGATTTCTGAAGGATCATGTGACACTGAAGACTGGAGTAATGATGCTGAAAATTCAGCTTTGCATCACAGGAATAAATTACTTTGTCAAATATATTAAAATAGTACAGTTATTTTAAATTGTAATAATATTTCACAATATTACTGTTATAAATGTAGCCTTGGTGAGCAGACGAAACTTCTTTTAAAAACATTAAAAATCTTAGTGGTTCCAAACTTTTGGACTGTACTGTATATATATAATATAGAGAGAGAAATGTATATAAATGTCAATATAAATTTTATATAAAATGTATCATATACAAATATATATATTATATTTGTATATGATACATTTTATAAAAAAATGTATATATAAATTTCTCAAAATTTCCAATTAATTCCCATAAATTCCCACAAATTGCCATAAATTCCTGTTAAGTTTCCAAATTGGAATATTTCCAAAATTCCCCAGGTTAAGTTCCCATGGAAAGTTTCCAGAAATTTACTGGAAACTTTCCACCCCTTTGCAACACTACTTACGATCAAACCAATGCAGCTTTTGTGAACATAAGAGACTAATTTATATATATTTGTTTTAGGTGATGGTTCTCAACGGACACTCTGGAGACGTCCTGTGGAAGGTGAATCTGTTGTTCTGGACTCCGAGTCCTCGTCCGGCATCAGTCCTCACGCTGAACACATACTCAGTGTTCATGCTTTGGGGACAGAGTCACGGCAACCAGACAGTAAGAGCGTAACATACACACACAAACACACATACACATAACAGCAGAAATAAGACACTGATGCGTTTGTGTTTGTTGTTGATATTCAGATGCAGTCATCATTCCTGCTGCATCCTCGATACTCCCAAACGCTGCTGGAAAGAAGAAATCCTGCACAGAACATTCTCTCTTTTAAGGGTATCTCTTATTCACAACATCATCAAGACATATTTTTTAAAATAACATATCTTATAATGTAAGTCAAAGTTTCTTGCATCTCTTTATTAGAGGCCAAGCACCAAAAAAAAGGTGCGTAGACACTTATTGTATTCTTTAGCGTTCTTCTTCTTCTTCTTCCGCTCATGAAGTCTCTTGGCAGCCCATAGAAAAGTATGGTAAAAAGTTATGAAATTTGGCACAAAGATAGAGGATAGTCTGAACATTCACCACAGCAGTTTTGGAGTCTCTACCTCAATCCATCTAGCGCCACCAGCTGACCACAGTTGCGCCACATTTATGCTAATCACTTTTGAACCATAAGGGCTAGAAAACAAAATTATTTTCCCTCTAATAAGCCTACTTTTTCAAACTCCTCTTAGACTGTAGCTTCCAAAATTTAACCAGATCATCTTCAGACCATGATTAGTCAAACCATTTTCAAATAACGTGTGAATGTATTCGACGAAGAGCACACAAAAATGAACGTTAGGCTTTATCTCTGCAATGCTTTACCATATTCAGAACAAACTTGTGTATTATGACAACCACCATGATCTGAAGGTACTCAAAAAGTTTAGAGACAGCGCCACCTTGTGGTAAAAAAAACACAACTTTTTCAAACTTTTTCATTTGTCTGATTTTCACCAAGTTCATGTCAGATCATCAAAAAGTTATGGATTTCATGTCGATAGACACAATATATTTAATTAGTGACATATTGACACCAAACTTTATGTGTGTAATTGTCACCCAACACTGACCACACCAGATCAATTTGGTGTCAGAGCCACCTGTTGGTCAAAAGTAATAAGCAATTATGCCACATTACAAGTGATTGTATTTATGGGCTTTCAACCGTTTTACTTAAAATCATCTCCAAACGTCTTTCCTCATATTTGCAGTTCTGCCTTGATTTTTAGCTCCTCATTCTGCCTCTGGTGCTTGGCCCCTTAAAGGATTAGTTCACTTTCAAATAAACATTTTCTGATAATTTACTCACCCCCATGTCATCCAAGATGTTCATGTCTTTCTTTCTTCAGTCGAAAAGAAATGAAGGTTTTTGATGAAAACATTCCAGGATTTTTCTCCATATAGTGGACTTCAATGGAGCCCAAATGGTTGAAGGTCAAAATGACAGTTTACAGTGATCCCAGACGAGAAATAAGGGTCTTATCTAGAGAAACCATCGCTCATTTTCTAATTTTTTTTTTTTTTAAATTTATAAATTTTAACCATAAATGCTCATCTTGAACTAGCTCTCTTCTTCTTCTCCATTTGAATTCCAGCAGTGTAGACGCTGCTAATTGTATTACTGCCCTCCACAGGTCAAAGTTTGAACTAAATTGTCATATACAATATGCTAGTGCAAGTATATAACATTTAGTTCAGACTTTGACCTGTGGAGGGCAGTAATACACTTAGCAGCGTCTACACTGCTGGAATTCTAATAGAGAAGAAGAAGAAGAGAGCTAGTTCAAGATGAGTATTTATTGTTAAAACGTATATAATTTTATTTTTTTTTAGAAAATGAGCAATGGTTTCTCTAGATAAGACCCTTATTCCTCGTCTGAGATCGCGTAGAATGTTTTGAAGCTGCAATGAAACTGTAATTTTGACCTTCAACCGTTTGGGCTCCATTGAAGTCCACTATATGGAGAAAAATCCTGGAATGTTTTCATCAAAAACCTTCATTTCTTTTCAACTGAAGAAAGAAAGACATAAACATCTTGGATGACATGGGGGTGAGTAAATTATCAGGAAATTTTAATTTGAAAGTGAACTAATCCTTTAATTACTGCTTGAAGCTATATTTTTGTATACTGTTTTTGTTACTGTAGCTTAAATGTAAAATTTTTTGCATTTGGATTTGCTGATGGGCAAAAAAGTGTTGTGTTTGCAAAACTGCTGAAAAAAATAACTGTCGTAATGTTGTAATTCAGGTCTGTTTAAATAATAACATCTCTCTGCGTTTGTTTAGCAACCCTGTTGGAGCGAGGTCGCCACGCCTGTTACCTCGTTCTTTCTGGACCGGACGGACGGCAGCATACAGAATTAGGCGAGACTGAGCCAGTGATTCTGACCAAGCGGAAGATAAAGGATGACGTGTCGGAGAGCGGCATTCTGGGAGTAGAAGCTGATGAACCAATTTCTGAAGACACAGAGAAGTCCGTGAAGGAGGCCTTCTACAGGCTGCGCTTCAGTGATGCACCTCTCTGAAACACAATGATATATATTTTATATTTAAACACTAATCTTCAACCCAAATGTCAAACAGGCCAAAAGCCAGTGGCTACAAATCCAAAACATATCTTATGTCTCGACTGTTTTATTTAGAATATCTGTTATTCTGATCTAGTTTTGGACTCGGTTAAAGCTGACACTAACTCAAATCATCAGGGCTTTGCCCCCAATACTACACAATTTAAATTGAATATAGTAATTTAGAAGGTACACATACTTTTGGGTCATGCTGCATTACTTTATGACAATCATAAACTACTGTAAAGCATTTCAGATTTCTGCATAAGGCTATCAAGAGGTTAGTTCATATTCAGAATTTTCAGGGATTTCATATAAAGGTGAATCTCATAGAACAGTCCAGGTCATGAAGAATTTGCTTGGAAATTAGATGCCACTATTAAAAATAATAATAATTGTCCTAACAATAGATGTAGTTTTCTTGAGCAAAATCTCTAATTTTCCCTCTTTTGATTCAGGTATGAAACATGACCTGGACATGAGATTCATGTTGAGCATTTGTGCTGTTTTCGTTGTAGTCGTTCACGCCGTAGTGGAGTGATGTTTTGCTTAAAGCTGTAGCGGAGGAGTCTGCATTGTGTTTCACACACACAAAGCAACACTAAAACAAGCCTAACTTCGTTGTGTTTGTCGAAAAGAGAAAACGAATGAATATTTTATATTTGCAGTGCAGTTTTGCTCCTGTATCACAGGGGTTTATTTAAGACTTTGAGTCTTGTTTAGATGGTTTAATGGGTTTGTTTGTAAGTGTTCTGCTGCTATTGTTAAAAATGCACCTTTGCGATTCTTGTTAACTCACTGTGATGTCTCATATAATGCTGTACATTTAGTGCCTTAACTAGGGACCTGAAAAATCACCACAGGTGCTGTTATGAGTCTGTCTGCTGTTTGGGATCTCATCTGTAAAATGTGGGTTTAGTTTTAAAGCAGGGATGAAGATACTTCTTTGAACCAATGAGCAGAATCTTACCTTGAGTTTATTGTTGCAAAATCAAAGCTTTATGTCATCCTTTGTTTTCTGTGCATCATCTACATTCACAGAAGAACAGAACGATCAGCTGCACCAAAACCAGATGCCTTCGAATCTAAAGAAGCCAAATAAACGAGAACACTGTGGATTATATACTGCTGTAGTAGATGAAAATCAGCTAACTTGATGCTTTGTATTTATTAGAGTGAGATTTATTATTAGTATTATTAATTGCTTTAGGTTCCTTGATTTTGTAAACCTGTAGATCAGGTCAAAAATTTAACGTCTGCTATTTTCTGTCTTTATTTGAGAATATTATATTTGATTGCATTGTTACACTGTGTAATAAATAGAATGCATTCAGTGCTTCTGTTTTTGATTCTTTAATGCACGATTATTTGTTATTTCATGGTTATTTAAAGGGATAGTTCACCCAAAAATGAAAATGTGATGTTTATCTGCTTACCCCTTTGTTTCTTCAGTAGAACACAAATGATGATTTTTAACTCCTACCGTTGCCGTCTGTCAGTCAAATAATGCGAGTGAATGGGAACTCTATCAATAAGAGTCGAAAAAACTTGCATAGACAAATCCAAATTAAACCCCGCGGCTCGTGACGACACATTGATGTCCTAAGACACGAAACGATCGGTTTGTGTGAGAAACCGAACAGTATTTATATCATTTTTAGTTCATCACTCGCTTAGTGAGGTCTGATCGCGCTCTGACAGCGACAGTGATGTCTCGCGCATATACTTCAATGAGTCAGACCTCACTAACCGAGTGCTGAACGCAGTTGGACATGGTGTTTTAGAGGTAAAAAATGATATAAATACTGTTCGGTTTCTCGCACAAACCGATCATTTAGAGTCTTATGACATCAGTGTGTCGTCACGAGCCGCAGGGTTTAATTTGGATTTGTCTGTGCATGTTTATTTGACTCTTATAGATTTTGTTACCATTGACTCGCATTATAAGACTGACAGACGGCAACGGTTGGAGTTAAAAATCATCATTTGTGTTCTACTGAAGAAACAAAGTCACCTACATCTTGGATGCGCTGGGGGTAAGCAGATAAACATCACATTTTCATTTTTGGGTGAACTATCCCTTTAAGGCACATTTCATTTCCTTCAATTAAAACACTCAAGCTTAGCTCATGAATATTTATTATGTCACACCAACTTAAAGGGTTAGAAACCTCTCGGATTTCATCAAAAAATATCTTAATTTGTGTTCCGAAGGTCTCACGGGTGTGGGACGACATGAGGGTGAGTAATTAATGACAGAACTTTCATTTTTGGGTGAACTAACCCTTTAAATATTCATAAGCCAAGCTTTCATCATAGTATTTATTTTGGTTATTCAAAAAAGCTATATTATTCAATACACTATAATAACGAATACGATAACACTGCATTTTATATACCATTAAAAATAAATGAATGCAATTAATAATAATATTAATATTTTTTAATAAAAGTTAATACAACAACAGTACTATGTTCAAACGGATGAAGATTTTGTTATTTATAATAAATAAAAAGTAATGTCAGTAAAGCTGACGTGTACAATAGCATGCATGTTTAAAATGTGTCACATCCCGCGGAAGGAAAGTGTGCATAGCTCACGCGCTCTAGTGTCTGTGCACGCGCCGCGCGCCAGTCAGATTCTGGTCACTGTCACATGCACGTAGGTTCATTTCGGTTAACTGGAACACAGAGTTAATAATGCAAGAGATTTTTTTATTTTTTTCAGGATAAAAATACAGAATTATGATTTCTTGGAGCTTTCGCTGGTGCTCATATATGAGACACTGATGGGTTTATCTAGACTTTTATTTCAATCTAACAGACTATTAAACGCATCTTCTCCCCGTGAAAGGTGTAAACAAAACATTTACATATTATTATCATTGTAATGCATGTTATACTAGACATGTTTTAAAGTATTCTCACTTTTCAGTATGCTAACTTGCAAGTATCTCACTATTGTATGAATATGGCAGTCATGTTGTCATTTAACACCATCCGAGTCGCAAAATACTTCACATTCAAAATACTTTCCATTTATCAGAGTGAGGTTAAAGATGGGAATGTCTGAAGGTGTCCAGTGTGTCCACCAAAAAATCTTTCCATTTTTATTTATAAAAAGGTAAGAGGCCCTTGCAGGTCCCTCGATTGTTTACGTCGATTTAGTCCCTTGGGGTCAGATTGACCCCAAACTTTTACAGAGCGATTGCATAAGGAAATATACATTTTTTTATATGATAAATTATCTTTTTTATATTATTATTTACTTCTCATCTATGCATTTATGCTGTGTTTTTGTGGATATTTTGTATTTTTTACCTATTTACTGCACAATTACTTAAAGGTGCTAAATAGGATGTTTTGTTTTATACATTTTTACAATATTACTTGAAACTGTCTTTACTAACTGATAAAAGACTATTTATTAGGTGCACTGAAAGGAATATTATTAATATACATCATCTGTGCACGAGGTAGGGCCTTAAAAACATCAGCCAATCGTTTACGCGATCATCGCGTAAACGATTGGCCCTCTGGCTTGTCAATCACTGCCATGACGTTCCTTGTGAGAGACGCGCAGCTGCGCGCTCCAGTAACTTTCCACACTCCACAGGCGCCGCATGCAATGTTTTTGTCAGGAGACAGGAGTAACAACTGCAGATTATGAGTTACCTGCGGTAAGTCCGACATAATGAATCCACTAAGGATTGTATGATGAATTTATGAATGTAAATTGATACTTATGACTGATCGCGCTCAAACGTTCAGTCAGAGCCAGTTGCGTTCAGTCTGCGATTACAGTCTNTGCAATATCATACAACTCGCAAGTTATTTAGGCAAAAACGACATGTAACCAAAGGAAAGATTATTTTGGCTAAAAGTGGGTTACACATAGCTGGACTATATCGGGTCTATAGTTAACCGAGACGGTGAAATGACGGCTATTGCTTGCTGGGTAGTCTTAGAATGTTTTAGCTAGTCGTTAAATGTGTGCCCGGCTTAATAACACAGCGAATGCCGGTGGTAAACACTCGTGTTCCAATACTCGTGCACGAGTTTTGGGAGGCGTTCCCTCGAAATGGAGGGGGGTTGTTCTTACGCATGCGCTCATTTAAAAAAATCAGTCGACGAAAAGATCCTCTGTACCACCTTTAAGCATGTCATAAATTGGCTTATGAAAAAAAGATTTTTAATGAAAAAAACTTCATTAAATCTAAATTGTATTTGGACATTGCTCTATGTTTTAGGGATAGAATACTACCATCTACAGGTTTGTGGAAAAACTGTAGGAATTATAGTTAAAGAAAAAAAAGTGTAATGACCACATATATCCAATAGAGGTCAATAGAGACTATATGTTTGTGTTTATGTGTGTGTGTGTGCGTTTTCGTGACATATCAGGACACAAACGTGTATAATGACATGGGTATGACATAGGTATTACAAGGAGAGGGTGATTTATGAGGACATTACCCATGTCCCCACTTTTCAAAAGGCTTATAAATCATACAGAATGAGTTTTTGTGAGAAAGTAAAAGTGTGTACAGTTTCCTGTGATGGGTAGGTTTAGGGGTAGGGGTAGTGTAGGGGGAGAGAAAATACAGTTTGTACAGTATAAAAACCATTACGCCTATGGAATGACCCCACAATTCACAAAAACGAACATGCGTGTGTGTGTGTCTATGAGATAGAAAGTTTGTTCCACTTTGTGTTTATGGTCTCGGACCAGACCTTTATGGAAATGTTGAACATTTCAGATTTATACTGGATTTATTTATTTTTTTTGACAAATGAAATGAAAAAAAAAGTAAATTTTTTTATTTTCCCATTCATTTTCAATGTGGGGTAAAAATCTTTACGCACCTTTAGAACAACCAAATCAAGCCCAGATTTTTTTGTGCATGTTTAGATAGGAGATTATTTAGGAAGATTCACAGAGTCTCATGCCCCTGAGATGAAGGGAACACTTTTTAAAAATGAAGGAAACTGTCAGCGGGGCCAGATTGACCCCAAGGACCGATTAAGGGTTAATATTATTTTTACCTTTTGCTCAACATAATCTCTTCAGTATCATACAACAAAAATAATATTCCAACCATATATGTTTAGGCAAACAAGATGCTGAAATAAAACCCCCAGTAACTTAACAAAAAGGCAATAGAATAATCATGCAAACATAAACAACAGTTGATTATCAATCCACAAGTTAAATATTAACCTGCACGATGCTATTTCCGCAAATGATGACATGACGATGTGTTTCTAAAGCTTACATGAATTCACATACAATAAATACACGATTAAGCCATATATTTGCTATATGCATCTTTACAATACACGTGCATTTAAGCATATGAGGGCTCCTGGTGTTTGTCTTGTGAAGTACATCGCATCCTATCGCATCTCAGTCGTTTCAGTGTGACCTGAGTCCGCCATACCGTGTGTAAAGGACTGCACGAGCGCTCAAGTGCACTTACTCTCACACGCATAAAGCGAGTGGATGAGGATTGTGTGACACTGCACAAAAGTCACTTTCAGCAGCCAGCCGCCTCAGACAGGTAAAACACATTTTCATACAATGCGTTCATTACTTGCGGTAATTTCACCCCTTTTATTGAAAAAACGACATTATTCAGTGTGAGATCAGATATTGATTCTCATTGTAAAAGCGAAAGTGTGGTGATCATGATGTCGAGGGCATCGGGTTTATTTAAAATACAAAACGAATATCCATTTACATTGAATAATAAATGAAACATAATACATTAGATGCGCTTTTGTAATAATTAAATGTACAGTAAAGCATTGCTATTCGTCAAATATGCACGCATTTCCTGTCATTTATACAGGCCTTTCATTAGATAGATGATATAAATACATTAGTCTCGTGACCAATGTTTTTTTTAGTTTTTCATGCTGAAATGCATAATAATGCAGCTTTATGCACATATATGGGCATTTTTCTGAAATAACCTATCTTTTGGATTGCGCAGCGAGTGGCCGATCATTCATCTGTTGTTGAATATATGCATTTATTTACGATTGTTTAGTGTCGAGATACTTATATGAGGATCCTCAGGCGTTTTGGTCTTTGTAGGGTGTTATAGATTGATCATGAGAATAAAGTTATCTGAATCTGTATATTTCTTAAAGGGACCGCGCAAGAATCATGGCAGAGGACATTCAGCAGAAACTGGAGAAGTACCGCACGGCACCGTTCGATGCCCGCTTCCCGAACCAGAACCAGACGAGAAACTGCTGGCAGAATTACCTGGGTTAGTCATGTACAGGAGGACATATTAAATACAGAGTATCTGTGTGCTGAAACTTGTACTGTGGCGGCGAGTGTCAGGGTACTAATTATTTAATGAGTTTCAGGTGAGTCGACATTTATGTCAATAATTTGAATTGTTTTCGGTATTTAAAAGAGTTTTTAAACAAAACTTGTTATAAACTTGTGATATATGGTATAGAAAATGTGCAACTTACGTTTTGTCGATTCGGTTTCCATTGAAAGCGCTCCAGCGATGTACTGTTACTATGGTAACGTGCTTAGATTAATGCGAATTTTGTTCACTAGCGCTAGTACATGCACTCTATAAACACTTTTACGATTAATAAAACTCTGTTCGAAACATACTCTATGTTCGAAAGTATGGAAGCTTGTTCACGCCTTTTTTAATTTCGACTTTTTATCTCACAATTCTGATTTTATTGCAACTGTGATCTAGCAATTCTGACCTTTTTTTCTCAGAATCGCCTGATATAAAGTCTCAATTGCGAGTTATAAAGTTAGAATTGTGTGAAATTAAGTCAGAATTGCGAGCTTTAAACTTAAAATTGCGTGATATAAAGTTGCGTGTTATAAAGTCAGAATTGCGAGCTATAAACGCAAAATTGCGTGATATAAAGTTGCGAGTTATAAAGTCAGAATTGCGAGCTATAAACTCAAAATTGCGTGATATAAAGTTGCGTGTTATAAAGTCAGAATTGCGAGCTATAAACGCAAAATTGCGTGATATAAAGTTGCGTGTTATAAAGTCAGAATTGCGAGCTATAAACTCAAAATTGCGTGTTATAAAGTCAGAATTGTGAGATATAAACTTGCAATTCTGAGAAAAGTGTTTTTTCCTCAGAATTGGACTTTATTTAAGTTATCTCACAATTGTGAGAAAAAAGTGAGAACTGAGAAAAAAAATTCAGAATTCAGTTTATATCTCGCAGTTCTGACTATTTCTAGTAATTGTGAGTTAACTCGCAATTCTGACTATTTTTCGCAATTACGAGTTTATATCTCACAATTAGTGCTGTCAAACAATTTATCGCGATTAATCGTATCCAAAGTAAATTTGTTTACCTAATATGTGTGTATAATTATTATGTATATATAAATATACACACAAGCATGTATATATTTAAGAAAAAAGTTTTATATTTATATATAACATATATATTTTTTATTTATAATATAAATTATAAAAACTCATAATTGCGAGAAATAAAGCCAGAATTGCAAGTTTTATAAATTCACAATTGCTAGAAATAGTCAGAATTGAGAGATACATTTTTTTTCTCTCGCAATTGTGAGATTTAAACACATTATGTAAACACAAACTTTGACAGCCCTAATATGTGTGTATATATCACCGTTTCCACAAAATAATTAAGCAGCACAACTATTTTCAACACTGATAATAATAAGTGTTTCTTGAGCATCAAATCATCATATTAGAATGATTTCTGAAGGATCATGTGACTCTGAAGACTGGAGTAATGATGCTGAAAATTCAGCTTTGATCACAGGAATAAATTACATTGTAAAATATAATACAATTTTAAATTGTAATCATTTTAACATAAAATAATTTTAATAATAATTTTATGTTTTTAAATCATTTGAATGTTTTGTAAACATTTTAACGGTAGTGTATACAAGTAAAATTTCCATCAAAATCTAAAATCAAACGGGAAAAAAAAGAAATTAAATTTTGCATAAAGATAATGAGGCCTAGAACTGTTGAAATTTGTTGCATTTATCTATTATTTTCATTACAAATAAGCACATTTTAAATGGAAGCTGAATGCTTCACCATGGTACGATGACCAAATGAAAGAATCAAATTATTATCATTTTTTAATAGATTATTATCGATGCCAAAAAGCTCTGGATGCCAAAGGTGTGGACACAGCCCCATGTGACTGGTACAAGAGGGTCTACAAGTCTCTCTGCCCTCTCTCCTGGGTAAATATCCCCTCACTCCCAACTTCTGTCCAAAACATAAGCAGCAGAATTGTGCATAAAGACCATTTACTCTCAATATTTGGTGTGTCGCTCAGATCGAGAAATGGGACTCTCAGAGGGACGACGGCACGTTCCCGGGGAAGATCTGAAGATTGCACAGTCTCCAAAACCGAACCGAAATGCATCTGTCTGTGGTATCGTCTCACCCCAGCCGAGCAGGGCCTTATCAAAGATTGTTCAAAAATGCACCTGTCAGGCTGGAGGATGAGACAGATTGTTAAAGTCATTCCTTATTTAAATGAAAGTGTTGCAGATTCTGCATTAAATTCTCTCAGGCATTGAAACGTGATTCTGTTGTTGCATGCTTCATGGAGTCCCTGCTTGCCATCCAATGCATATTGCACCAAAAAAACAATGGGAATCACCAGAAAACTGGCTGTTTTGTACAGAAAACACTAGTCAGACAATCGTACAAATTAGTGTGTTGATACACTGAGAACTGAGGAAGAACTAAATCACTGGATTTGCCAAAGTTCACCAGGCTAGTGGCATCAAAGATTCAAGGGTTTAAGGCTCTTTAAACTAGATGGTCAGACAGTCACTTCCTGTTTAAGTTGGCAGTTCTTGGACAAAATAAATGGCTCAGTGGCTCAGGTTTATCCTGCAAGTCAGAAGCATGTAGGTAACATTCAATAAACCATTCGTTTTTGTCTAAACTCAAGTTTTTGAGTGACAAAACAATGTCACTCCTATTCTAAATCACCAAACCACACAACAATGCTCTAGACTTCACATGAATTTACCCGTCACGGAATAGGTTGAAAACTGGGTTTCTAATGGAAAAATCACCATTGAAGGTCCAGTTTGCTCAAGGATTAGGATTAATCAGCATTACAATCTGTAGCTATGAAAGTATTACAGACCTCAACCTCAGTTTATGCTGCTGTAAATGATTTTTGCAACACTAGCGGCATCAAATGAAATTACAAAAAAATTATGACTGTTTTCTCTCATTTGCAAGTCTTGATTTATATTCATTTAGCAAAAACAGGACAAACAATAAAGGGATAAGTGATATTTAATATTTACAGTGGCTTTAATATGAGGTAAACTGGCAGCATTTGCATAATATTTGTAAAAGTGTTTTGAATGAACTGTGAAAGACTTAGAAATTGTGTAAATCTGAAATACGGTAAGTACTTTGTGTTGCTAATATATATTACGAAATTTCTACACAATTAGTCTGTCGAAATATTTCAAATATGGCTGTAGGAGCTATAAATTCATATAATCCCAAGTGCAACTGACATGAAATGTTCTGGTGTACATTGTGCATTAACTTCAATCCAAAATCACAAGACATGGTCGAAAGGACACTTACTTTAAAAACACTTCAAATATAATACAACAACATCGTAGCAAAAACAAATCTACAGCTTTATCGTACAGTTTGGAGTGTGTGTTTCTGTGTTGAGGTCACTGAGTTTTCCAAATATTCCCAAAGGGGAAAAAGAAAAAGAAACCTGCTTTCATAACCCCTGCCGTCTTGCTCTCAGTATCGCTGCTTTCCGTGTTTCCGTACGTCGGTCATGCAGGTTTTTGGCCTCAGAGCTGAAATTAAACACATTCATGATTCATTCTAATACTAAAACATTATTTTTTTACTGAAAGTATTCTTTTATGGTAGGTTTAAGAGTTAATCATCATATTTGCTTTAATCTTAAACAGCAGAAGTGCATGCATGTCCTCGTCGAGCAAACTGAACATGATACACACCTGGGTCAGCTGTCTGTTTCTTCTTGTGCTGGTGAATGATCTGATTCTCATTGGTCAATTTCACATCCTGGTCCTCCACATGGTTGCTATAACGACAGACATCCCATCAATGAGTTTGACTGACATGGGCGCTGCGTCCGAATATACCTACTTCCATACTATATAGTAGGTGAAAAACAGTATGTGAGCTAGTATTCATAAAACAGTAGTAGGTCTTCTGTAGAGATTCTGAAGTGTGTATACGATGGACACTACTATCCCATGAGGCCACGGGAGAGGATTTGTGAATGATGCAACTGACGCTGGTAGGTCACATGATAATGACAACATGACGGATATAGTACATCCATACCACACACTTTCATTCTATATAAATGTACTTTTATTACTGCCGCAAATTAAGTTTCAAATGTGATTTTGGATGCAGCGAGCCACTTGTTTACATGAACACTAAAGCTGCATTTTTGTCCCATGATGCATTTTAAGTAAACTGTTGGCCAGATGAATGAAGATAAGAGTGATCACAGAGTCGCATACAGTTTCCACACACATGCACAGTTTCTCAAGTCATCATCTGGTCTGTTTAGCATCAATCGTGCCCAGGGCATGAGAGAGAGCGATCAGGCCAAACAATGAGTCAGTCAACAGCAGTCGTGTGTGTGTGTGTGTTCTGTCTGGGTTTGTCATTGAGAGCTCTCCTTAAGCTGTGTGTGTGTGTTTAATGCATTTAACTCATGCAGTCTTAAAACTAGAGCTTACAAGAGCATGATGCATTTTTAAGATCCACATTGCATCTACACATTGATGACTCAAACACCCCAGAAGGGGTTAATTTAACTAAAAATTAACATTTTGTCATTGTTTATGTGACCTCAGATTGCTCAAAACAAAAAAGCACTATAAAAGTACTGTTGTGTTTGTACCTGGTAATTGTGCTCTTCTCTCGGTGTGTGATTCGCGTGTTGTCTGTGAACAGTATGGTGTGGTAAGAAACGACGGGATCCAGGGTCGGCAGAATTCCCCGAGAAATGTTTTTCACACACTCTAAAATCCCATTATAGACCAACAGATCATCGACTAGGAGCTAAACCAACAAACACACATGACACTGAGCTCAGGTCAAAACAGACAAAGTACTGTACACAGATACAGAAAACAGCAGAATGAACAAACAAACAAACAGATTTCTGTGTAAAGGTCTGTTCTCACACTGATCATTTATAACACAATGAATCTGATATTTTGGGTTCATCAAGGACCCATTAAATTGTTTAAAAGTGACAGTAAGTAACATTTATAATGTTACAAAAGATTCTATTTCAAATAAATGCTTTCTTTTCATCAAAGAATTCTGATTTTTTTTATCATGGTTTCCACAAAAATATGAAGCAAAAATTTTCTATTTCAAATGAATGCTGTTCTTTTGAACTTTCTATTCATCAAAGAAACCTGAAAAAAATAAATATATCACAGTTTCCACAAAAAATCAGATGCAGCACAACGTTTTTCAACACTGATAATAATCAGAAATGAATCTTAAGCAGCAAATCATCATATTAGAATGATTTCTGAAGGATCACTGAAGACTGGAGTAATGATGCTGAAAATTCAGCTTTGATCACAGAAATGAATTGCATTTTTACAATATATTCAGAGAGAAAACAGTTATTTGAAATTTAAATAATATTTCACAATATTACAGTTTTTACTGTATTTTTGATCAAATGAATTCAGCCTTGGTGAACTTCTTTCAGAAGCATTAAAAAAACATCTTACAGCCCCTAAACTTTTAAATGGAAGAGTACATTAAAAGTATTTTGCATTGAAATATGTAATTGGCAGAGAAATTAGCTTTCTTTTGAGAGTTGAGCTCATCTTTGGTGCCGCATACATAAACTTTTAGAGTACATAAACTTTTTAATGTGTGTGTGTGTGTGTGTTACCCCAAATTCCTTGACTCCTCGTTGAGGTGTTTTGGAATAGTTCCATAATTTAATCATGGAAACAGTCATTGGCTGGTCAAAGATGACATAGACACGGTTCACCTGAAGAGACACATAAATGAGAGAGGAACGTAACAAAGGCACAATTTTTAACCAATTCATGAGGACATTTTACTACAAATCACACCATTCACAGAAACCTCCAGATGATTCCTATGGGATGTTTTGTAAAGCTTAGCTGACACATTTACACTCTTAGAAGAAAAGGTTCTTTATAGAACCTTAAAGGATTCTGTCACATAGGGTGAACTGCACCTTTTTCCAAGTCATCTCAATGGCAAACAGTGTCCCAATCACCCTGAAGTCACCCTATAGAATCTTTTAGGGGTTAAAATCATGGGATAATTTTATGGATTTAGTTTTAATTATTTAATTTAGTTTCAAGTATTTATTTTGATTACATTTTATGACCTGTAAACATACTTTATCACTAGAAAAAATTGAAACCCATTAAACATGAAAGTATTATGCATTCATTTGAGACATTTCCCCTCATATAGAACCTTTTTAGCATAAAGTGTTCTTTAAAACCGAGTCAAGAACCACAGAGTTCTATATAGCTTTTTTTTCTTTCTAAAAGTGTCTGATCACAGATTCACACAGTCTATCCTCACCAGTCCAGGCAGCACTGGAGCGAGCCACATGTGTCGCCCATCATGTGTGTTATTGATCCCATCTATCAGTTTATCAGGTGTACGGACGTCACCGCACACGTTATCTAACACATTCACGCTGTCGGGGAACGCAGCGATGTCTGCGCAAACAAACTGTTAAAGAAAATGATGCTATTTAAGCTGTTAAGTGTCTAAATCCTAAGCAGTGTCAAGTTACATTAATATAATGCAAAGCAATGCATATATAAAGCATGCAAAGCAGCTAAAAAGGAAAATATTCAATGTTGCAAAATTTGGTTGCACTTTATTTTAAGGTGTCTTTACTAAGTAATATTAATTAACAACTTGTACTTACTATATAATTAAGGCTAGGGTTAAGGTATGGTTTAAGGTTAGTTGCATGTAATTATGCATAATTTACTGTTATTACTACAGTAAGTACATGTAACATGTGTAACAAGGGCACTGTAAAATAAAGTGTTACCCAAAATTCATCAGTTATGAAACAAATAAAATTTCAGCATCTCTACAGAAGATAACAGTGTAATTATTTAGCTCATATTAGTTCAGTATCGATCAGTTCATCAGTTATGAAACTAACTCATTTAACAATAAAGCAGCTCAACAGAAGAGAAGTGTGTGTGTGTGTGTGTGTGTACGAGCTCATAAGGATACTGTTGTCACTGAGTGGTATCTTCTGGTTGTTTTGGTCATAGAACTCCAGTCCATTAAGGCCGATATAGTACGGGTCGCCCCACGTTGTCAACAACTGCAACTGGAAGATAACTGACACACATTCAGTCAAGGAAAATCTCATCAAAACTCCAAATGCATGGATCAATGGAAAATATTTTTTGTAATGACAAATAATACATTTATGCTTGTAACACTTGAATCAACAGCACATTTAAAGACTGTGTCATCAGGACAGATGTAATGTCAGGAAGTGATATTTGTAATGAACCATAAAGTGAGCAAAAGTGAGGATACATCCACATGGCCTCAATGGAGCCTCATAATCCATACTGGCCAACTCATCTCTCCGGGTCCCACCCCTGAAAGCACACATTGTCTTGGGGAATAAGTTGTCTTACTATTTAACTTTTTCTTTTTTTTTAAAGCAAAGACGTCTGTAATAATATCCAAAGCTTGCTGTACCAGTGAGCGTGCGTGTCATCTGTGTTTTTGCTGCTGGCAGTGAGGGCGGCAGTGCTCATGTTGGACTGCAGGTAGTCTATGAACAGAACCTCCTGTGCGAAGTCGAAGTGGCAGTTCCCCGGACCCTTGCGAATGAGAAACCCCTCGAGAGGAGAAATGCACGCTCCGTCCAGGAACACATGCACAACCTTCACCTGGAGGAGACACATGAGCATGTGATGTGTGTGTTTGTGTGCCACTATTATGCTTTTTCAGATATTAACTTTCATGTATTGTATAATATAGCTGTTTGTGAAAGTAAAAAATGTACATTTTCAAAACAAATTGTTATGCTGAAAATGCTTTTGTAATTAAAAGTGGCCTCAGACTCCTCTGTATATGTGTTTGACATACTTTCTCACAGTAAGACCTCCAAAACAAAATTAGGAACCTTTAAAATAACATGATAGGGATCCTTTAAAAAGACTAGCAGCTGCTGAAACAATCTTGAATTGCACATTTCAGAACAATGCATCACAACTTGCTTGAATAACAAATCCCAGATTTTATTCTCACCCCTCTGTAAGAGTCTTCGGGCGATTTGTTGTAGTTCCATATTCTGAATCCGGCGATCCTCTGTGGATGATCGAACCTCACGGTGAGCGTGTGATCAGAGCCGGATGTGAAGGGAATCAGCCACATGTGTTTATCATCGGCCGTGATATTCATCCCATCAAGCAACCTGAGAGAGAGGGAAAAAAGGGTTTAAATCACCCACAATTACTTTCCGTTTTAATTGTGATATACAGAACGCATCTGCGAGAGAAAGGGCGGATTCACTGACTTGTCCAGAGTTCGAAGGTCATTGCAGTACTCAGGGAGGTCATTGAGGTCACGGGGTGATGCTGTTACCATAGAGACATCGAGAGCGATACTCTGACCGCCCTTCCCAACGACCTCTAACCCCGTCATTCCCACATAGTGAGGGTCACCCCACGACGACATCAGATTCACCTGCAGAACTACAAACACATCAGAGTTTAAGTATTAGACTCCGTTCACATTTATTTGTACAGTGCTTTTCACAATACATATAATTCCAAAGCTGCTTTACATGACATAATTGCAGAAAATAAACACGGCACAGTTAATATCACCAGCTAGATCATGAAAAATATACTTCAAACAGTATTGGGAAAATTATGTTTGTTAACCTACAGATCTTTTCTCATTTACTGATTTTTGTGACTTATTTTGTGATGTTTTGAGAAACTTTTTATGATTTTTTTATGTACACTCTTGAGTGCTTTTGAATGTTAATTCTTGTAATCATGTTTCTGATCTTGTTTTTTCGAATTACTGTATATTATATTTAAAGCAGTTGTACTTTTATAAGTGTGAGGGGACTTTTAATGTTTTATATGTACTTTGAAATACATATTTTTCTTTAAATTTGTGTATGCATATATACATTTAATTAATTTTGANACATATAATTCCAAAGCTGCTTTACATGACATAATTGCACGGCACAGTTAATATCACCAGCTAGATCATGAAAAATATACTTCAAACAGTATTGGGAAAATTATGTTTGTAACCTACAGATCTTTTCTCATTTACTGATTTTTGTGACTTATTTTGTGATGTTTTGAGAAACTTTTTATGATTTTTTTATGTACACTCTTGAGAGCTTTTGAATGTTAATTCTTGTAATCATGTTTCTGATCTTGTTTTTTCGAATTACTGTATATTATATTTAAAGCAGTTTACTTTTAATGTTTTATATGTACTTTGAAATACATATTTTTCTTTAAATTTGTGTATGCATATATACATT
>RJVU01075378.1:1739747-1756008 GCA_003731715.1 Anabarilius grahami
AACAAAAAAAAAACATTAAAAACATTACAGAAGAAATTCACAGTGTACAGTATGTGTACAGTGCAACAGCAAACAGCTTGTTTACAGTTTAAACAAGTCAAGTTGCAATACCGAACAGAACCACATGGAGAAAAATAAATAAATAAACCAACCGCCTAGATCTGACTGCATATACTACAGTTCACGGATCCATTCAGAATTACTTAACACAGCAACATACACATGACAGATAAAAACATTATCCTGAATGTGTGTAGAAACAACGTGAATGTACTGAAATGTGTCTGTACATAAATGCAATGTGCGATGTGTCGAGAGCGCATATACACATTTTGTTTACACATCAATAATAACGGACTCGCCCGTGTTTACTGTACGATTCCTGTACATCACTATAATCGTCTTTACCTTGATTACAAACCAATCCATCAAAACTTTACTAGCAAGACACTGGTTTGCTTTATCCAGCCAAGAATCGTAGTTTGTGTATCATCTGTCCATACAGCGTTGGGATGTTTTGACGTTCTGTTCAGTCTGTATTTCACACAGTAAGATGCCTGAGGGCACGCACTCTTCAGAAACAATGACAGAATATGACAGAGCTCATATTTTAAAGTGAAACACACACTGGAATGAAAAATTCACTGAAAACTGGCTGCGAGCCTCTGCCATCTCTGATGTGATAAGCCTGGACTTCTAAGATCATATAACTGCCTGACGTAAATTACGTTAATGGCGCGTTAAGGATTTTGAATTAATCGCATGTGTTAACAGCCATAGGTAGGTAGTTCACCTTGGTCAAGCTGGTTAGAGCAGGTAGAACAATTACCATGGTCCATATATTAAATATTGAGATATTAAATCAGATACCAGATATACTCACAGGGAGAGTGAAGCTGCTGCTGTCAGTGAGATCAGACTGATCGTCAGCATCGATCCTCTCGAGAGCCTTTAACAAACACTTCTGCTGCCTGAGAGACAGATAAAGTGTGCAGTGTTTTTTTCTTTAAATAGAACCATTTAGTTGCATTCTGCTGTTCTAAACTAAATAATGGTGTATCACAGTTTTTAGTCGTATTTACTGTAAATTTACACTACTGTTCAAATCTTTGGGGTCAGTAAGATTTTTTTAGGATGAAAATTGATCAAAAGTGACAGTAAAGACATTTATAATGTTACAAAATATTATATTTCAAATAAATGCTGTACTTGAGCAGCAAAAATCAGCATATTAGAATGATTTCTGAAGAATCATGTGACACTGGAATAGTTCAGCTTTGAATCACAGAAATAAATTATATATTTAAATATATTAAAATAGAAAACAGTTGTTTTAAATTATAATAATATTTCACTTTATTACTGTTTTACTGTATTTTTGATCAAATAAATGCAGCCTTGGTGAGCAGAAGAGACTTCTTTCAAAAACATTAAAAATCTTACCAAACTTTTGAACGGTAGTTAAATTTAATGCTGTCAGTCACACATATAGAGATGCCATGCTCTGGCTATTTTTAATCATGCCACCATAAATTGCCCCCCTAAATAGTTTCAAATTAGTAATATAGCTGCATTTTGTTACTTAAAATATCTTAACTAACTTAAAGCTTGACTAGTTTGACAATACTGATGTCTTTTATGTATGCTTGAGGAATGTATACCTGGGTTCCATGAGAGCGATTCTCCGCATAGCTCTGGTAACCCGATACTGATCGTCATCATCATCATCATCATCTTCCTCCTCCTTAAAAACATGTAGACAGACATTTCACACTGTCATCTTAATTAGTCTAGACAAGGCATTTTAGAGTAATGTGCTGTGAGTGAAGCTCTACCGGCGTGTGGGCCGTACTCCTCTCCTGTCCTTTCTGCCGGTGTGTTTGCAGCGGTGTGTTTTCTCTCTGCAGGGCCTGAAACACGCTGGCAGCCGTCTCGTCTGAATCTCTCTCCTCCTGCACCTTACGAGCCGCAGACAGGGGGCGCTCGACACGACTGCACGGCCCTACATGAAAACAAATCATATTCTGTGCATTGACTCCAGTGGTTAAGCATTAACATGTTATTAAACTAATGCTGTAATACTTTAATAAAAAAATCTTAATGTCTTCATTTTCAATTGTGCAGCCCTATTTTAATAAACGCTAAACACACATAAATATTTGATAAAATAGTCCATTTAAATTATAATTTATTAATAATTTGTATCACTGAATGAATTATATTTAATCTAAATTTCTCTGACTTCGTCTGCAGTCTTGGAGCTTTTTTCTGCAATGCGGCCCACACCTTATGTTGATATTTCACTATAATTTGTTAATGTTTGCAAGCATATACTGATGAGTAAGTGTGAGTGGCGCTTACGTGACATCGCCTGTCTACTTTCACATGCTCTCTCGGTCTGTCTCCTCACGGTGACTGGTTTGGTAGGGATGAACGACTCAATGTTGTCCTTTCTTTTAGCTGAGAGAGAGTGTTCGATCTTTCGTCCACCTGCACACAAAAACTCATTGAAAATATGGACTATTTCCACTAGGTTAACAACTTCGTTTTGAGGGTTAGTTCACTTGAAGAGAGGTTAGACACTTGTCCGGTTGCTGTGCTTTTTTTGTAGGGCTTTGCATTTGGCCAAAATATTGTGATTACATATGTTACTGTTATAATATTACATATAATTACTGTTTTAATAATACTATTTCACTGTAATATAAAGCATATAAGAAAAATTACACTGAGATCATTGTATGAAATCATTACCTTGTGAGGAGGGGCCAAATTCCAGCATGATGAGGTCACCATGCCCGAGCTGCTTGCTAATTGGCTGGCTTGTGGGTTGGACAGGAAGTGTGAGGTCAGGGAGGCTGTCGCTGCTCTCCTCTCTCTCGATCTGTTCCTCGATCCATTCCTCCTCTGACTCCTCTCCGGCCGAGTCTCGACTGCTGCGGCGGACGCTCACCTCCAGACTGCGCCGCAGTGCCTAAAACACACAAACAGAGCACAACAAAACAATATCAATGACGACAGAATACTCATTTTTGGGTGAACTATCCTTTTAAGAGAAAGGTGTACAAGGTCAAAGGTTGAGTGTGTGACATCTGCTCCTGACCTTGACCTGGTCAGCATTCAGAAGAACTCTGTCGACAGGCTCCGGCTCACCGCGTGACCTCTGACCCAGTGAATGTGACACTTTACTGCTTTCATGAGCAGACTGACAGAGAAACACAGGGTGAATACAACATTAAAAACTAAAAAATTATTTTACAAATGGAAAAATTTTCAGAATGGCATGACCTGATATTTTTGAAAGACAGAACTGTGCACTATGTATAATGGAAAATGTACACTAATTTTCTGTCTGCACGAAATACCTGGATAACACACTACTTTTACCAAAATGTACCAGAGCACATTGTATCCCACAATGCAATGCACTGACAGTATTTGTTAAGATGCTCATTATTTGTTGATTACAAATGCAAAACTACCATCTTTGTGATGTAGTGGCCAAAATGATGTCTGAAGGGGATATTTGTTTTTAGTTAATTTATTGAATTTTATATTAAAATTAAATATTAATTATCATATTTTAATTGTATTTAAAATATAATATAATTATATATATATATATATNTATATATATATATATTTTGTTTAGCTCACAGAAATAGCATACATTGACTACAACATAATCAGTTATTAATATTTCGTTGGTTCTCTCTTATTTTTGCATGTGTTCATAATATCTTTGTATGATAGACTGGCCGAAAATTATGTCCGCCCAATTTGGCATGTTTTATTGCACTGTCACAAATAAAATAATATTCAACAAAATATGCAAACATGCTTGCAAAACCTTTAACAATAATATATTACAATAATAATATTTAATAATAATAATAATATTTGAATAAAGGCTGAAGATGTCAATTTTCCTAGGCCAGACATCACTTTTGGCTACTACTATAAACTATGAGTTGTTCATGTCTTCGAATTAATAAATAATTAATAACATCAACAATGACAGAAAATTATTTGACTACATAATTAACCTCAGAATATTGAAGAGTTGTTTTAAGACTTGCAACGGTCAAGTGGAGCTGCATGTCGAAGCTTAGAAGTTGTAATTATGCAGCATTATTTCTGAGATGAAAACTGGAATAATCATAGGCACACACACATATTCTCACCTCCATATCCACGCTCTTGTACGGCTCAAAGTCATCAGAGTATCTATTCTCAGGTGAAATCTTCACTTTACTTCCTTTCTCAGTGCAGATGTAGACAGATTCCTATAGTAATGTACATGCAGTTAAAAAGCAGTGCCAGGAAAGCGAAGAAAAAAACTAAGTCCATGTAGCACATCTAGAGTGGGATGAGTGTTTGAGGTTTGTTCAGATCACTAATAGTAACAGTGATGCATCAGTAAACAGCACTAATCAAGCCATCACCTGCACCCATCGCCGTCTCTGTGTTTTCTCAGGTGCCGTGTGGCTCCTCTGTTTCTGTCGGTCTACTGAACACTTCTCTGCACTCTCTCTGGAGGAATCTGTGTGAACACGGACATTTATTCGGCAGTTCACAGGAAGCCTCCGCTCATTCATCAGTGTGGGGTGAGTGTTTACCTGCAGTGCGTGTGCTTCTTTGTGTCGGCGGATGGGCCGCTTCTAGAGGTTGCGCAGTTTTCCTGCTGTTGTGAGCCGCATTAGCGGTGCTGACATGAGCGCCGTTGATGTACAGATTGAAACCCTGCTCTAAAAGCTCCAACTCCGCCTGCCGGGGGTCCTTCCTCTGCAGTCTTCTCAACGCCCTGAGAGGGAAAATTAAACAATGACACTGGCTGATTGTCCAACATTTATTGAGTGGAAGAAGGTAGAATAGCAGGAAAATAGGGGTTCTTAAACAGTGGATGTGCTTTAGTGTCCTAGACATTGTTTCTAATTGGTCAGGTCTGATGGGTCTAAAATATTATTCTATTTTACTCTTCACTCTGTGTTAATTGAACATTGCGTTGATCATTGTAGCCAATCACAGACATATCTGTTGAGTGCGTGAACACAATGGCCAATCAGGAGTTTCAGAATCCACTCAAAAAGCGCTCAAATGCTAGGGGGAAATGCTGTTATCGTCACATTTCTTAAATTTCAATACCGACTTGGTACCGAAGTTGATACTTTAGACAACACTATTGAACTGACGTTTATTAATGTAATTATTCAGGCATTTCACACTACATTTAACCCATCTACTGTCACTGTCCCTATTGGATCAGCAATAAATCTTACATTTTTGATGACATGCATGTGATTTTATGTCTCACAAACTTCTGGTTGTGAGTTCTGTCAAGTGAAGTTTTTAAATTAGCAGCTACACTGCCATTCAAAAGTTTGGGGTTGATATGATTATTTAAAATGTTTTTGAAAGAAGTCTCTTATGTTCATGAAAGCTGCATTTAATGGATCAAAATACAGTACAATTAACAGTAAAATTGTGAAATATTATTATAATTTCAAGTAACTGTTTTCTATGTGAATATATGGTAAAATATCATTTATTTCTGTGATCAAAGCTGAATTTTCAGCATCATTACTCCAGTTTTCAGTCACATGATCCATCAGAAATTATTCTAATATGCTGATTTACTGCTCAAGAAACATTTCTGATTATTATCAGTGTTGAAAAACGTTGTGCTGCATCAGATTTTTTGTGGAAACTGTGATATATTTATTTTTTTCAGGTTTCTTTGATGAATAGAACGTTCAAAAGAACAGCATTCATTTGAAATAGAACATTTTTGTTTTTATATAAATGGCTTATTGCTTTTGATCAACTTACGACATCCTTCCTGAATAGAACCATCAATATCCTTAAAAAAAACATAGTTGAGGTTGTTAAAAAAATTACATTCCAATCAGAAATGTCATGCATACCATCATTTTTTCCAGCAAAAGACTTTATGAATTTATTGCTATTCAGACATTTCCTGTATAATTATAACAATCGTATAATTCACAGCTATTGATGCAAATTTTCTAGGTAAAAGCCCTTAACATATGAGAGAAAAAATGAGATGTAAGAACAAATATAATAATAATTAAATCATTTTAAAAAAACATTAAATAATGCGTGTAAAAATATATATTTAAATGTATCATTTTTGGTGTTGGGACGAGTGAAAATGTCAGCAGATCAAGCAGAAATCTGAATAAGTGGCCAAACTAGACAAGCAGAAAAACCCTGCCCTATGTTTTAGTAGATTTAATATTAGAGAGCAATATTAGTAATGAATCTAATAATATTAGACATTTTTATCGTTCAGACATCTCCAGTAAACAAGCTGAGATCTGAAAGTGTCCCAGCAGAGAATCGGGCTCTCTGAATCATGTGTGTTCTGGAGAAAGGCAAGATTTTGTTTCACTGACAGTTAG
This sequence comes from Anabarilius grahami, assembly GCA_003731715.1. Taxonomy (NCBI): domain Eukaryota; kingdom Metazoa; phylum Chordata; class Actinopteri; order Cypriniformes; family Xenocyprididae; genus Anabarilius; species Anabarilius grahami. The sequence goes on from RJVU01075378.1 coordinate 1,746,170, forward strand.
ATATTCACTAGCAGCTGAGTTCAAAGACTACACGTCACTTAACGTTACAAATTTCCACAGCCAGTTAGAGTTTCACTCCAGCAGGTTTTCAGCCAATCAGAGCCGCTCATTAGCTCGTCCAGTCTTGTAGAACGTCACATGGACGAGCGGCATCTGCGTGTGATTCCTGCTGTGCTTGTAATTAAAGCCATATCGCTCAACCTGAGCTCACACAGTTAACCTATTTTTGCGTTATCTGACCTGTGTTTGTACATTTGCGTTCGGGTGTGTCATCAAACCTGTTTTTGTGCTGCAGGTTGATTAAATATTCATCCAGCTTCTCCTCAGCGGAGGACAGTTTTCCTCCCCTGCTCCTCTTGAGCTCCTGCAGACACACAAACTCTCAGTCAGACTCAACGGATGATAATGCACAAAATATGACATGCTTGATGATCTAAGATCTTGTGATATGTAAAGCTGCACAGACAGAGAGAAACAGATGTGACAGAAAGAAGAGAGTTGGGATGGGAATTATTCTGGTTTCATTTAACGATTATTTTAGTATTTTTACTGCAAAAAAAGATTTTCTTCCGCAGTATTTTTGTCTTGTTTTCCATTATAAATATATCTAAACATTCTTAAATCAAGATACATTTACTTGAGACGCAAAATGACTTAAGATATTGAGTTTTGTTTTCTGAAAAATTAATCAAAATGAACTGAGGTTAGGCTTAAAATAAGAACAAATACCTATAGAAGCTTGTTTCCGCCACGGAATAAAAAAAATTAAAGGATAATTGCGACTTTTAATCTCATAATTCTGACCTTTTTTCTCAGAAGTGCAAGTTTATATCTCGCAATTCTGACATCTTTTCTCATTAGTGTGAGATATAAACTCGCAATTGCGTGTTATAAAGTCAGAATTGCATGATATAAAGTCGCAAATCTGACTTTTTTTCCGAGAAGTGCAAGTTTATATTTTGCAATTCTGATTTTATAACATGCAATTGCAAGGTAAACTTTAATTCTGAGAAAAAAAGTCAGTCTTTGTTTCCTTAAAATTGGACTTTATAACTTGCAATTGTGAGAAAAAAAAGTCATATTTGTGAGATAAAAAGTCTCAATTACCTTTTTTATTTTTTATTCAGTGGCGGAAACAAGCTTCCATAAATATCTGACAGTGAGTTCAGAAGAATCAACCGTATTCAAAGAGAAATTATTATTTTTCTCACTCCATTGGCAGATTTTCTTGTTTTAAGCATAAACTCACTAAATTTTGATAGTTTTCAGAAAACAAGACTTAATATCTTAAGTCATTTTTCCTCTTATATTGATGTAAGAATTGTTCAATATTTGTAATGGAAAACAAGACAAAACTACTAAGTAAGAAAATTATTTTTGCAGTGTTTGAGGACGCAAACCCACAATTATTACATTTACATTTACATTTATGCATTTGGCAGACGCTTTTACCCAAAGCGACTTACATTGCATTATACTATACATTTGTATCGGAGTATGTGCAATCCCTGGGATCGAACCCATGTCCTTGGCATTGCTAGTGCCATGCTCTAACCACTGAGCTACAGGAAAGCAATTATATGTTAAACAAAACACTGATATATTACAATATCCATGACTACACGCCGCAACTATGAATTGATGACAGTTCTTGGTTCATTTTTAATTTGAACATGATGAAAATACTGATGTGTTTCAAGCAAGTCAAAAACCTTTTCAACTGATTCAGTAAGTGGTTTGTTTGACTGAATCAAACCCATGAGTTTGAGACTGATTTGTGAATGATTCATTAAAAAAAGAATCATCATGAACTGGTCATACTGTATGTTGTTTCATGCAACCAGAGAAAAGATGTGAGAGACAGACATGAAAGAAGAAAGACAGATGATGACTCTTACAGAATCTGCACTGTTTTTCAATCACAGCATCTGGACACTAGAGACGAGAGTGAAGCAAGAAGAGAAGAAGGGAAAAGACAGGGAAAAGAAGGAAACGAAGTGTAAATTAGATTTAAATCAACGAACTAAGGAGATTTGCTTTACATTGAAAAGAACATTATTTCAACACGCAGCTCGTGTGTTTCTGTCAGCTGTCCACTGCATATGACATGTCAAATCAAAATTCAGCGGTGTAAAATCACTGTACAGATCTATCTGACCAAACATACTTGTGCTGAATCACCATGAGCTTTTAGCATAAATAATATATTTTGAGCAGGAAAGCTACAATAAGAATTTATTTCAAATACCTTGTTTTGTAGCTGACCTTTTCAAAGGAAATTAAATTATTATTATTATTTATTGAAACACATTTGTGCATCACATCAAAATTGGATCATATTAAAAGATCTCAGCCTGACACAATAGCACTATAATTTAATAACATAATATAAAACGTAATAACTAGATCGAACTGTCAGAGAACAAATTATTATAAATGAATCAGAAATAACAGCATTATTTTAGCATCACTGAAATACTATCATTGTTTATATTAAATATATTTTAGGCATGTGACGGTATCAAATTTTCATGTTGCGATAATTGCTGAAGCTTTTATCACAGTGTACGGTATTATCACGATATTGAAATAAGATGCAAAAAAAGTGTTTTAATAACAGGTTTAAGAAATCTTTTTCTTATAACAAAAAGAACTCTGAACATTTAAATATAGTTACGCAATACACAAAAAAAACTATAAAGTAAAATGTTTCAAACAGATTAAAGTGCACAAGAATTATAAAGATCAACAGGTAACACTTTACAATAAGTTCTCATTATTCAACGTTAGTTAATGCATTAACTAAGATTAAGAATGTTTTGTTAGAGAAGTTATTATTTTCTGTTAATGTTAGTTAAAAAATACAACTGATCATTGTTAGTTTTAGCTCAGGTCCATTAAATAATAGTTACATTAGTTATTAAACTTTAACTAAGAAATTAACATTAACTAGGATTAATAAATGCTTTATAAGTATTTTTCATTGTCAGTTTGGTAATAATGAATTAACGTGTTAACTAATCGAGACTTAGTAACACTAAGTGTTACTGAACAATAACAAATAATCAGAACATAAAAAATTAAATAAAACATATTTATTAAAAATAAATAGCCTTTTAAGTCTTTAAGAATTAAGTATTTGGAACAACATTGCGAATACAAAAAAACTAAATGGCTATTTGAAGCATTTTAGATACTGTTCAGTAGAGCAGTTGATTTGTTTCCGGGGTAACCGCTGCATTTCTTTTTATCCATTTTCATTTTAGCTAAAGTTGTAGCAATTTTGTTGTGAGTTTTGTCATTTTTATTAGTTTTTTTTCCTTTTTTTTATAAATATGTCTATATAGTTTTCTTTTATTTTAGTTATTTTAATAAATCAAGTTAAACTAATTGAAAATGAGAAATGCTGCCTTGACAGTTAGCTGAAATAAAATAAGTTTAAGGTTTTTTTTGTATTTGATTTCTGTTAATGTTTATTTATTTTAAATGGTTTTAGTTTTTAGTTTATTATTTTCAGTACACAGTGTTCCTGTATAGAAAAAAAATGTAAACAATAAGGCAGAAACAGCTAAAAGAAATCAAACAGCACAGATTTCAACCATACTAGAGAAAAAAGACACTAGTTAACAAACACTACATAGATGGAAGAGTTACTAATTAACACTATATGACTTTAAATACTGTACCTCTATTGGTTTGTGTGTACTGTATGTGTAGATAAAGACCTGTAATGTTTAATAATGCTGTCAATGTAAAGCTTTTGTTTTTACCAGATTCCAAAGCTTCTTATTAAACCTGAATCAAATACTGTATTCCAAAAGCTAACCTAGACTTATATGAGCTATACAGATTTATCAGATGTTATACAGATGTTCACATGATGAAAACTAGCCTCTCTGCTAACAGCACACACAAACCCTCTCCGCCATTAAACTGTACGCCAAAAATCATAATTTTCACTCTGGTATCCATTTATAAACATCCTGAAATAAACAAGTTGGATAATAAAAGCTGTCAACTTACAGTCCATGACATTTCTCAGGTGAAATCGCCCTTCTGTTTGCTAGAGCGTCTGTGTGTTGTTGCCTTCAGTGAGGGCTTGTAACCAAGAGACGCTGACCAATCACAGCGCGTTCTCTGAACACAGACCCCGCCCACACAACTGCAGCGGGCTTGTAACTGACCAATTACAGCACGCCGTTGAAAAAAGGCCCGCCCACATAGCAGAGGAGACACTGCCCAATATTATCTAATTAAAGCACTATTCACAAAATACCTTAAATGCTTATATGGAAACCTCTTTATGCAAAAACTGACTGTTTATAATAATAATAATATTATTTTATAATAAAGTTTAATAAACTATATAAACTCCCCATTTATTTATTTATTATTTAAATACAAGAAAGGATGAAATCTCACAGAATGCAAATAAAGAGCTAAAGGGAAGGATTGAGGTGTCAACTTGAATTTAAATCATTAAAATAATACCACAGAATTCATCAAATCCATTGAAAATACTCACTGTTTTTGTTGTTTTCCCGTCAAAATGTTGTCACTTCCTGGAGGGAGATGTCATAAAGGAAATGGCTTTTGTTATTTAAATAGATTTAACAAAATACTAACATGATGGAAATAATCAAGGACACAACTATCTATGAATTAATTACCAAATAAAATAATATTCTTAGATTAGTTTGATTAGTGGAGAGTAAAACTGAAAAACACCTGTAATATTTCTTAACTAGATGAGTAAAGTTTGTAGACAAACTTTAAGTTGGCTTGAAAAGCCTAGCCAGAAAGTTTGGAGTTGTTTTAAAAGTTGAAAATGCTTTCAGTTTGAAAGTTTTAGTTTTAGTTTAGTAGTTTAGACAGATAGACAGACAAATAGATAGATAGATAGATAGATAGATAGATAGATAGATAGATAGATAGATAGATAGATAGATAGATAGATAGATAGATAGATAGATAGATAGATAGATAGATAGAAGTGGTCAGATGATAGATAGATAGATAGATAGATAGATAGACAGATAGATAGATAGATAGATAGATAGATAGATAGATAGATAGATAGATAGATAGATAGATAGATAGAAGTGGTCAGATAGATAGATAGATAGAAGTGGTCAGATAGATAGATAGATAGATAGATAGATAGATAGATAGATAGATAGATAGATAGATAGATAGATAGATAGATAGAAGTGGACAGATAGATAGATAGATAGAAGTGGTCAGATAGATAGATAGATAGAAGTGGTCAGATAGATAGATAGATAGAAGTGGTCAGATAGATAGATAGATAGAAGTGGTCAGATAGATAGATAGATAGAAGTGGTCAGATAGATAGATAGAAGTGGTCAGAAGATAGATAGATAGATAGAAGTGGTCAGATAGATAGATAGATAGAAGTGGTCAGATAGATAGATAGATAGAAGTGGTCAGATGATTGATAGATAGGTTGCTAAAGTATTTTGGATGGTTGCTGGGGTGTTGCTATGTGGTTGCTAGGGTGTTGCTATGCGTTTACTAGGGTACTCGGTGGTTGCTAAGGTGTTGCTATGTGGTTGCTAAGGTACTCAGGGTGGTTGCTATGGTGTTGCTATGCGGTTGCTAGGGTACTTGAGGTGGTTGCTAGGGTGTCGCTATGCAGTTTTTAAGGTGTTCTGGGTGGTTGTTATGCGGTTGCTAGAATGTTCTGGGTGGTTGCTTTATATTTAATCTCCTATCAAACTGCTGAAATCACGTGACTTTGGCGCTACGAATCGCTGATTCGATTCGTAAAGCTCCGAACTTCCGAAGCAGCGTTTTGAAATCGGACCATCACTATATTGTTGAAAAGTCGTTTTTTTTTTTTTTTTTCGCACCAAAAATATTCTCGTTGCTTTATAATATTAACATTGAACCACTGTACTCACATGAACTGATTTAAATATGTTTTTAGTACATTCATGGATCTTGAGAGAGGAAATATCATTGCTGTGAATGCAGGCCTCACTGAGCCATCGGATTTCAACAAAAATATCTTAATTTGTGTTCTTACGGGTGTAGAACGACATGAGGGTGAGTAATAAATGACATTATTTTCATTTTTGGGTGAACTAACCCTTGAAGTTATGTAAAATCCACCCACATTTACATCTAACTGATATAAAGAGATAAAAGAAAAACTAATATGATTTCCTTCTTCAAAAAAAATTCAGTTGAATATTTTACCCAATATATTAAGATATGCAAGATAATGCACTGCATAGTATGAATAATGAAGTCTGATTTTAAATAATAAAAATAAATAAATTTTTCACCTCTGGTCAGATGATAACCTTATGCTTTGATATGGTAACAGATCAAAAAGTGAATCTCTCTCACAAAACAGACAATAAAATCCAAATCCAATGTTCAACACATTTTTATTCATTATAAACTGTATCATTTATATAAAACCAGACACAAAAGACTGAAATGAAATCACTTTGAATTAAAAAAAACAATGTAAACTGTAAAATAAAAGAAAAAGCTCACAGCAGACATCCAACTGCAAATGAATCTCTATTTCCCCACGCACACACACACACACACAGACCTGACTGTTGAGAATAGCAGAATGAATGAATGCATCAGAATGATAAGAACAAAACAAGAGCAGGGAAGCACATGAGAAATGAGGTTGAGGGCTTCAGTACATCCATCACCGCAGTCTGATGTTAAACATGACCAGTATTACCACCACACACACTCTTCGGTCCAAAGAAACCCAAATATAACCGTTAAACACAGCATTTATGCTGGCGTATGCATGTGTGGGTTTCTTTTGTGCATAAATATGTGTGTGTGTGTGTGTGTGTTCAAACTCGGTAGGCAGCTGACAGAATTCCCTTTTCTTTGGCGTGTAGGTGAATCCCAAAATATTCGCGAGAAGAAACCGCTCTGGATGAAATGTGAATGTTAAAACAAATTAAATGAACAATAGCAATAACTTAAATAAAAGTGCTTAAAAAAAACAATTCATTTGGAGCCCTTTCATCAAAACAAAAGTCAGAGAGCGCACTGGGATGCCCAATGCAATAAGACCCAAAAAAATCCATAACAATATCTAGAATCCGGATGGAGAGTGACGGGCTCAGAAACACCTCCGCACGCCAACATCCCAAAAGCGTCCGCCCTCAAGGTCCCGGCCACATCGACGCGGCCTCACAGTCCGCGGCGGGCTCCGTCTCCGCGCCGCCGTCCGCTCGTTCCCTCCGCCGTCTTTCCGTCTCCCACTCCACGAACGAGTCGAACAGGCTGGGCCAGGCCTCGTCCTCGCTGTAGTTGCTGAGGTCCTGCCCGATGCTCTGCGTGAAGTTCAGAAACATGTTCCAGGTGTCGCGCGAGATGCCGCGCACGGCGCACGGGTTCTCCGACAGGAAGTCCAGCCAGCGCTCCAGCACCGGAGGCGTGTCCAGCGTGAAGACGAGCCGCCACAGAGCGATGGCGATGGAGCGCTGCAGCGAGCGCTGGCCCTGCTCGGCGTCCAGCCCGAACTGGAAGGTGAAACGGTACAGGTCTTTGAAACTCTCCTCTCCACGAGACTCCTCTAGCAGCACAGAGAACCGAGAGCAGATCCCCGGGATACTGTCGGCCTGGATCGCCTTACAGCCGTCCACGAACTCCCTCCTGAGACAGACACAGAGAACACACTAGGACTGAGAATCATTCCTGAAGCAAACAGGATGCAAAAAATGTGATTTGAATTTAGGGAAGAAGAGTACAATTTATGTTCGTATCATTGAGATCATATTTTGAATTAGCTTTCATTTTAGTTAAAGTTTAAGGAATTTTGTTGTGTTTTTGTCTTTTTTTGTTGTTGTTATTGTTTTAGTACATCAAGTTAAAATAAATTAAAAATGAGAAATTATGGTTTAGTTTTAGTTAACTATAACATCCCTGATTCAGAGAACTTATGGAAGCTTGTTTCCGGCACGGAATAAAACAATTTAAAAGATAATTGCGACTTTTTATCTCCAAATTCTGACTTTTTTCCCCCTCACAGTTGTAAGTTTACATCTCGCAGATTTAATCTCGCAACTGCGAGTAATAAAGTCAGAATTGCAGGATATACTCTGGCAATTCTGACTTTCAATTGCAAGTTATCATCTCCCAATTCTGACTTTTTTTTCCCCTCGCAATTCTGACTTTTTTTCCCCCTCGCAATTCTGACTTTTTTTCCCCCTCGCAATTCTGACTTTTTTTCCCCCTTGCAATTCTGACTTTTTTTTCCCCTCGCAATTCTGACTTTTTTTCTCCTCGCAATTCTGACTTTTTTTCCTCTCATAATTCTGAATTTTTTTTTCCTCGTAATTCTGACTTTTTTCCCCTCATAATTCTGACTTTTTCCTCATAATTCAGATTTTTTCCCCTCATATTTCTGACTTTTTCCCCTCGCAATTTTCCCCTGCATAAACTCTGGCCACCCCTGTGGCCACCCCAGTATGATTTTGCATTGGGTACTATTAATTTAAATGCATAATGTAAATTCACAAGTTCATGAAGTGAAAGAAAATAAAATGCCACCAAAAAAGAGATTGACTGAGTAGCTGTTTCACTGCCACCAAGAGTCTAAATAGTAATGTCTACAGACCTGAATTTCAAATGTTATTTATACTGTGAAGAGGGTAGGGTAGGGGTGTGCGATATATTTAGTCTACGATTTTATCATAATTGTTGTTTTAACGATGCACAATCGATCTGACATCCCTGTATGTGATGTTGTCTTGTAGATTAGATAGTGTCGGTGCGCATTTAGAGTGCACGCTTTCACTGTGTTAATAAATATCACATGAAGAGTGCAGTTTTTCTCCAGATATCAGCATAACAAATGTTATATAAATTTTATTAATGTTTACATTTTAGACATCATTGCCTGTTTTTGCACAATTTCGCCAACGAATATAGTTCAGATCAAATCCAGAGCATTGTATTGCGTCCCTGAGCAACAAATGGCGGTGTTTCTTTACTGAATGAATCAGCGTTTTGAACGAATAAGTTGAATCAATGAAAATTGGAAAAGATAGGCTACAAGTGACGACGAAGGAGCTTCAGTTGAACAACAGTGAACTGCGGTCAGATGAGATGTTGTCAGACTATGTCAGTAAAATTCAGAAAAATGAACAGGTCCAATCAGCCGTTATTCTGCGCTCGCGGCGCGCGCTCAAGAATTGCATGCGCAAATGCGCCGGCGCGCGCTGCATAATTACTTTATTATAGCTTAAAAAGAAGCCCAAAAGAATACGAGCAATGACCGTCGTTGCTCTGTTGTAAGTTAAGGCATGAAATTACCACACATGCGATTAAAGCTGCCTCAAAACTGTGCATGCATGTATTTGTTAACGTAGTTTTAAAGCTATTGTTATCCAATTTGTTGGTCTTAAAACGTCTTAAAAATGCACATATGTACACCAGAGAAATCTAAATTTTCAAGGGGGAGCATGCCCCCGAACCCCCCTAGCAAACTATATTTTATGACCTTGGTAATTATGAAACCATAATGAAATCTGAGGTAAATGTGTATTTCTACAAATGTGCACACTTTGACTAAAACGATGTAGGTATGTGTATGCACATAAATGGGACCAAACGCGACTGAATGTAAAGGTTTGTGTCCTCATTATTCTATTGATAACTACCAATTGATTTTGCATGTATGTACAGTACAGACCAAAAGTTTGGAACCACTAAGATTTTTAATGTTTTTAAAAGAAGTTTCGTCTGCTCACCAAGGCTACATTTATTTAATTAAAAATACAGTAAAAACAGTAATATTGTGAAATATTATTACAATTTAAAATAACTGT
>RJVU01075378.1:1768047-1783391 GCA_003731715.1 Anabarilius grahami
AAAAAAAAAAAAAAAATGTAGGGTGGGACTTGATTTGTCCATCAGGTATTGATTGGATCATTGGATCGTTGTGTTTTGCTATTGCTTTGATCACATGTGAGTGACAGGTCGTCTCGCGTCCGCATTGGTAAACATATATATTATGCTATTGTCTATATTTTGCGCTGTAAAGTAGCCATTATTTTAATGATGTTCCATAATAAATTACTATTGCATTATGTCTATAAACTAGGCTCAGGGAATAGGATATAGGTTAGATTTATAGACAAGGACATGTTGCAGAACCTGTCCACTTGACTGCAACTTCTAATCAACAATTAAACCTCCCTCCAGTAACCTTGAGCCTCATGTCAACGTGCTTGTCAAACGTAAGTAATGGTTTTTGTAATAGGTGATTAACCTCAAGGATCTAGGTTATGTTCATATTTAATCACATCTAACCATCTTACAAAAGTCCACAATAAGCACAAATTCCTCATCAAAACACATAATTGCAAAATGCAGCCTTCCATGCACATGCAAGAGCTGCAGCGTATCTAAAAAAAGTTACTGAAGCGGGAAGCAGAGGAGGAGAGGAGAGAACACTGAGTCATCATTAGGTAAAGATGAGTAACCTCACTTATTACACGGCTCACTGGATACTTGATTCTAATAAGTCAATCTGCAGTCAAGTAATTTGTGCATAATTATTAAATATTTTATATTATATATTAAATATGTTTTTAAATATATACATGTGTTTTTATATATACATAAAAAATATACACAGTACACACATTATGTAAACAAACGTTTATTTTTAACTTTTATTGCGATTAATAGTTTGACACCATATATATATATTTGGAACTAAATGTCTTATACCACAAGTAAAAGTGAAAAATACTTCTATTTTTCAATCTTTTCTAATTTCATATATTTTCCATTAATTATCAGCATAAAAATATTAAGAGAAAGGGCAAACTGAAACATGAACATGAATATGAAGAAAATAGAAAATTCCTTTGGGAATTGTAGAGCTATTTCAAAGGTGAAATAATAATGTACTGTCATTATTATACAGTATAATGTCAAGTTCTTCTAACACGTATAGTATTGTTCACAGGTGGTCCGGATGTCTCGTTCAGAAGTGCTGTCTCTCTACAGGAGGGTCCTGCGCATTGCACGCAGTTGGAAGGCTCAGTCTGCTCTTCCACAGGACACTGACACCGAGCGGAAATATATCACTCAGGAGGCCCGAACCCTCTTCAGACAGAACCAGCAGGTGTGGACTGACCTCACATCACCTGAGGACCTGTTAGACATCTCATATCCATAGCATGTTTTCTGATATCTGCTCCCTGTCATAGATAACAGATCCAGAATCAATCCAGAGATGCATTGAAGAGTGTGAAGCTCGGATAGAGATCGGTCTGTATATTATATCAAATGCTTCATTTATGAGCTGAGAAATAATAAATGGCATTTTAAGGACATTTTCGGGTGTTATCAAATAACAGGTGATTTTATTTTGTTTTTCATGGCAGGACTGCATTATAGGAACCCCTATCCCAGACCAGTAAGTATTTCCACATAAGAACTAATAAAAAAAATATTGCTATATTTGTGAATAGAAGTGATCTCATGAAGAAATGTCTTTATATATATCCACATTTTCATTACTTTAATGCAAAAAAAACCCTCAATATCATTATTAGTGTAATACAATAATGAAAATCATATATATTAATTGCACTGTACAAGTGTACATATTAATGTATAATCTTTTTTATGCAAAGATTTATTGATCCTAAAAAGGTTTTGTTGTCTTTCTTTTTCATTTGGGGTGAAATATGACTTGGTCATGTTCTCGGTAGTTTAGAAAGATTTAGGTTTGTACTTATAACCACTATTTATGATTTTCAAAAAGTTACATTACAAGTGTGTGACAGATACATGTGACTTTAATTTCTTAATTTATGTCAGGAGTGCAGAATCAATCGGTACTTACTGTTATTTCAAACAGAATAAGGGCATTTAGTCCAAAAGTGTGCACATTTGGAGAAATATTTACTTCATATTTCTTTAGGTTTTAAAGGATTAGTTCACTTTCAAATGAAAATTAGCCCAAGCTTAACTCACCCTCAAGCCATCCTAGCTGTATATGACTTTCTTCTTTCTTTCTTTCTTTCACAATCGGAGATATATTAATAAATATCCTGACGCATCCGAGTTTATAATGGCAGTGAATGGGATCAGCGAGTATGAGCTGAAGAAATGCCTCCATTCACATCCATCCATCATAACCGTACTCCACACGGCTCCGGGGGGGTTAATAAAATCCTTCTGAAGCGAAGCGATGTGTTTGTGTAAAAAAATATTCATATTTAACAAGTTATGAAGTAAAATATCTAGCTTTCACCTTCCGTATTCAAGTTACGAAGAAAGTGTAAACTGGCATCGCATCAGTTAAGCATTTTCCGTAAAATGAATAGGGAAGGTGTAGGACGTAGCGTAGGCTTTTTGAACTGCAAGAGTTTTACACTTAATTCGTAACTTGAATATGGAAGGCGGTATAGGGTGTGGATGTGGATGGAGGCACTTTCTTCAGCTTCATACTCCTTGATCCTCACTCACTGCCATTATAAAGCTCGGATGCGTCAGGATGTTTATTAATATTTCTCAGATTGTGTTCATCAGAAAGAAGAAAGTCATATACACCTAGGATGGCTTGAGGGTGAGTAAAGCTTGGGGTAATTTTCATTTGAAAGTGAACTAATCTTTTAAATTTTGGAGTGAGATATGACTTTGATATGTTTCCTGCCAGTTTTTGTGAGATTTACACCCTAATACGTCAAATCTTTTCTCTCAGACGTATCTTCCACCGATGGGTCTCGCCACTCAGAAAGGTAGAAAGCTGCGAGCTCAGCAGAGACTGAGAAAACAAGCCAAACCTGTGTACCTACAGTCACATGACGATACCTGACACTAACAGACTTCACTGTAATGATCTTAAACTGTGTAGGACATCGTGTTGAAAAGCATCAGGGAACATTATAAAGTTTGCTGGTTCATGTTGTTTATAGCTTAAAACAGATCATAGTGCAATTACCCTCACTGCCAGTGTAAAGCATGATGAATGTTAACGTGAGCTGTTTTGATTCATGTTAAAAGGTGTATTTATTTGTATTTATGTTGTCATAAAGTTCTCAGGTAATGTTGCATTCAAAGTATCTAGCTGCATTTCTATTAGTGTATTTCTCATCATTCATTAAACTTTTGAGTTTACATTAGAAATGATTTCTGCACAGAAGTTATGTTAAAGTCACCATGAAACTGAAGTCTTTTCCCTATTGTGAGGTTTATCTGAGTGAAATGGCTTCTCAAACAAGAACAAATGTAGGACGGGACTTGATTTTGTCTGTGAGGAATTGATTGGATGGTTGTGGTTTGCTATTGCTGGATCTCAAGTTATTTTGATTCAAGATTACGAGACACATGAATTAAAAATAATAATGTTCACAGATTAATTCATTTGTAATAAATACTTAAATATTCCATAAAAACAAGAATTGTCCATTTTGTTTACATGCTGATTTTAACGTCTAAAGAATTACACAATAGTGCTTTAAGCCATTTTGTTTTATTACTCCATTAAATTATATTAAATGTAACCACAATATGCTAATCAATGCTGTATTTTTTTCGGGTTTTGACATGTTTGTCATGTAAAAAATGTAAGCACAATCTGTTGTGGATACTCTCAGTTATCCAGTTGGCACAGGCAGGCAACCCCACGGTTGATCCAGTGTTTCTGTGGCTTGTCTGAGGGCAGCTCGATGGACAGCACGTAGTTGGTGGAGTGACCGGTTGTGGAAAGAGTCCCACGCCTGGCGCTGGTCTTGTACACGGGACAGATGTAAACGCTCTCGTGCAGGAAGGTTGCGATCTCTCCAGGCTTCAGCCAGATTATGGGCAGCGGGTCGAACAGAACTTTAGGAACAGACTCACCGATAACCATGTGCTCTCGATCCCAGCGCGCTCCCTCTAGGAAAAACCCACGGATGTATGCGCCATCCTCCGGCTTCTCCTCCATGTGAGTTTCCTGCTTACAGACCTAAAAGAGATGCGCATTATGATCTACACTACTGTATATAAGTTAGGGGTCGTTTTATTTATTTTTTTAAATATACATTTATACTTTCAATCAGCAAGGACTCATTAAACTGATCAAAAGTTACAGAAAAGACATTTATAATGTTCCTATTTCAAATAAATGCTGTTCTTTCTGTATTAATGTATCCAAAAAAATTATCACGTTTACAAAAAAAGTAAGCAGCACAACTGTTTTCAACATTGATAATAATCAGAAATGTTTCTTGAGCAGCAAATCATCATATCAGAATGATTTCTGAAGGATCATGTGACACTGAAGACTGCAGTAATGATGCTGAAAAAACAGCTTTGATCACAGTAATAAAATACTTTTTACTATATATTGAAATAGAAATTAGCCATTTTAAATTGTGATAATATTTTGTAATATTGCCGTTTTTACTGTATTTTTAATCAAATAAATTTAGCCTTGTTAAAAGACTATTTTCAAAAACTGAAAAGAATCTTACAGACTTCAAACTTCTGAACAGTAGCGTTAGTGTAACAACACCAATCACGTGTGTGTTTGCTGCTGAATATACCAAAAATACTGAGTTTAAGATGTTAACGTTTATAAAACATTCCCTTATTAAGCACAGATCTATGGAAGCCTGTTTCCGGACTAATTGTGACTTTTTATCTCACAATTCTGACAATCGCGAGTTATAATGTCAGAATTGCGAGATGCAAACAATTCTGAGAAAAAAAGACAATTGCGAGTTTATATCTCAATTCTGACTTTATAACACGCAATTGAGACTTTTTAATCATGCAATTCTGACTTCATTGCGAGAAAAAAAAGTCAGAATTGAGAGACAAACAGTCAATTACCTTTTATAATTTTTTATTCAGTGGCAGAAACAAGCTTCCATACAGATCACCCCCTTTCTCATACGCTCAGTTTCTTTACTCTCTCATTGGCACACAAACCTCAAACTCAAAGCCGATGTAGTCGATGGGGACACTGTATTTGCGAGCGAAGTTCTGAGACACACCAGTGAGGAATGACTGAGTGAAATAGAACGCAGATATCCAGAACACAGACGGAGGGCCGTTATCAATCCAGTCCTAAAGCACACACAAAAAGATGGCTGAAATATTAAGAAACTGCTAGGTGACTAGTGCTAGATTGTCCTAGGTAGTGCTCAACTTGTTTTATAATCTCAGAGCACACATTGGCTGACCTAGTCTCCTCATTACATCTAGTACACACTACAAGACAGCATTGTGTCGCCCTGCACATATTTAACTCTTCCCCCTCCAGTGTTTTTTTTCTTTCATTGGTACTTGCTCACCTGTAGAAACTGCAGCCTGGCAAGGAAGTCAGACATGTAGCTTCCGAGGGGTTTCAGGGAAGGGTAGGACTTTGCGGCCCACATGGCCGGCACTTTCCCAATGAGAAGACTGTTGAAGACGTTCTCCAGCTCGGATGACATCACAACCTGTCCCCGAAGTGCCTTCTGGGTGTTCAGCAGGCTGCTACGCACCACCTTTGACAGCCTGTAAATTTACATTTATGCATTTGGCAGGCACTTTCATCCAAATCAACTTATATTGCATTTGAGGTATACACTTGATCATACATTTCCTTGGAATCGAACCCACAACCTTGGCATTGTTTGAGGAGGAATGTTATGATGTATGTAAATCAATGTAGGTGACGAATATGTCCGGTACCTGTTGAAGCGAATGAGTTCCTGGCGCAAGACGGTGTTCATCGACTCCTCATACAGGAGTGGGTATTTATTGGTCACCATCTCAATGTCAAAATCACAGGGAAGCTTGGCCAGCATTCCTTCGGCCAGCTCGTCTACCACTTCCTGTGTGGACACAGACAAATGATTTGACAGAAAGACAAGGTACACAAAACTGTCAATCATTTGTCATTTACCATCTGCATCCTCCCACCTGTGGAGATTTGGCTCCGCTGCTAGTTTGTCTTGGTAGAGTCAGCAGCACTCCATCTAACAGCTGATTGGTCTCCTGGTTATCCTTGGTGATGTTAGCATTGCTGTGGAGGCCGAAGACCTCAGGTTCAGCACTGATGGGCAGGTTGCGGATGTAGTCCACATAACTCTACATATAAAAGAGATTCATCTTCTGTAGCTCTCAAATCACATACCCACAAACCAGTGTTACTTTAGTATCCTTAATATACTGTTATAGTTTTTATTAATATTTTGAATTTTCCGCTTTCATTTTAATTTTTACTAACAATTTTTACTTACAGTAATTTTGTTGTTTTTGTCATTTTAATTAGTTTTTGTTTTGTTGGAATTTTTTGTCATGTCTATATAGTTTTTATTATTTTTTTATTAATTAAGTTTATCAAATGTAGTCAATTTTCTGTTTTCATTTGAATTTTTATTTACAATTTTAGTAATTTAGTTGTTTTTGTCATTTTAATTAGTTTTTGTTTTGTTGTAATTTTTGTCATGTCTATATAGTTAATTATTTTTCTATTAATACATTTTAATATTAAATGTATTACATTTTCTGTTTTCATTAGAATTTTTATTTACAATTTTAGTAATTTTGTTGTTTTTGTCATTTTAATTAGTTTTTGTTTTGTTGTAATTTTTGTCATGTCTATATAGTTAATTATTTTTCTATTAATACATTTTAATATTAAATGTATTACATTTTCTGTTTTCATTTGAATTTTTATTTACAATTTTAGTAATTTTGTTGTTTTTGTCATTTTAATTATTTTTTGTAATTTTTGCCATGTCTATATAGTTTTTATTAATTATTTTTTATCAATAAAGTTTATTAAATGCATTCGATTTTTCATTTTTATTAACACTTAGTAATTTTGTTGCTTTTTATTTTAATTTTAAAATATTTTTATTTTGAGTTTTAAAAATTTTCAACAAACTTAAACATGAGAAATGCCAAGTAACTGAATATCAACTAAAATAAAGGTGTTTTTTTTTTAAAAATTTTCATATAACGATTTCTTTTAAATTAATTTTAGTTTTAATTAACTAAAATAATTCACTGCCACAAACATGATGCATCAATATGCATCATGGTTTTCACGTCTCATAAATGATCACAATTCAGCACGTTTTAATGTTTTGACTTGTACGCAATGCATCATATGACTTCATTTCTGGGTGAACTATTCCATTAAGCATCAGGAAAATCAGAATTGTTTGTTTATGCTTCTCTTTTGCATAACGAATTGACTTCAAAACGCTGAACTGACTTCAGCTGAACAATGACACTATTGTCTTTTTAGAGCTGCTTTTTAGAATTGATTTCTTTTTGCATGTGTACCTGGTAGGGAGCGTGTGACGGCACATAGTACAGATCTCCCTCACACACACAATACTTGTCCTGTTCGATGAGCTCCCAGCTGTAGAAGATGGAGAGGAGGGACATCAGCAGCCTCCGGTCCTTATCGTCAGTCACCCTCCCACCATAATTACACTCTCCTGCAAAGAACATGAGCCAACATGACCTCAAGTGTTGTAACAATGAAACTATATTTCATCAAATACTGTAGATGCTAAGATGGGTTTCTATTACAAAAAATTTAAAGAACTAGATTTTTACATTTTCTGAGAAAAAAAAGGTCCGTTTGCCTATACAAAACTCACCACCATAATGCTAGGGTGTTGCTATGTGATTACTAAGGTGTTCTGAGTGGCTGTTAACACACTGCTATGTGTTTACTAGGGCTGTCTGCATGGTTGTTAGCTTAATCACCTGTCAGGTACTTGAGGGCCTCCAGCGGAACCTCCTCATACTGGTCCAGGAACATCTGGATCTGACGAATGCTGATTCTCAAGTCAGACTCATTAAACTCATATGGAATATTCCATCCTGCAGAGAAAGATGAAGAGAGAGGATTGAACACACATATTAAATTTCACAATGAAACCCCCCTTAGAAGATATGAATCAGTAAATAAGTCTTTCAAAATACAAAAGAGTCAACACTGTGGCTCCCAAAAACATTTAATGAGCTCACCATGCTTTTATTTTTGGGGTACTGCCTTAGACTGGTTTAAATCATATTTGAAGGATAGATCATTTTCAGTTTGCATTGGAAATTTGTGTTCTACATCAGCTAAATAACAGTGGTGTACCACAGGGTTCTATACTTGGACCTATTTTATTTTCATTGAACGTGCCCTTTAGAGGCTCAATTTTTTGTAAATACAATATTATGTATGCCATACTACTGTTGTAATTGTTTTTGTTGTATTAATTATGCTGGAAAGCACTTTGATCAATGGCAGTTGTTATAAATGTGCTATAGAAATAAAATTTGCATTGTATTGTAGTGTATTTATTTGATTGTTGGATATTGTTGGATTATCACTCTTCCTATTAATATCCAGAACATTAACAGTTTTATTAGACAAGCTTGCTTTTATAATAGAGTTTATAGTTTTCAGGGGAATCAAACTATGAACCTATATTAAACTCTTCTTATTAAACTGCCATTCGATTGTGGTTGTATAATGCGTGTTTAGAAAAGATTAGATCAGGTAGATTGATGATAGTATGCCAGAGTATCATGGAGGCTGAATCAAATGAAGTATTACAGACAGGAAAGCAAACTGCATTACAAATACATATCTGACCGAGTGGGCCGAACGTTCTCCTCTCCTGTACCAGAGCGTGGAAGAAGCAAAGGCCGAACAGTAGCTTCTGCCAGATTTCCTGCTTAGCGGAGCTGTTGAAGAAGGCGGGGTCTGAGATGGGATCGCTGATGTAAGATCGCAGTAAATTTGCCCTTAGTCCTTTGGGAGGCTCATTCGTCATCTTCACCCCATTCTGCAAAACACTCACTGGAAACTTATCAGATGGTTGACTGGTCAACCATAACCTAAAACACAAAGAGTTTGGGGTTAGGATATTGGGTAAGTAATTGGGACATTTTTTGTCTCATAAACCAAAAGAAAAATAATAAATAATATTTGCAAAAATGTTGATTACCACAGAAAAATATTTTCTTTTTTTGCTCTATTTTAATCTCATTTTAATTACTGTAATGAAAAATTCACATACTATCGATTAATCTTATTTATAATAATTCATTATTTTATTACGTAATGGTTGATTTATTTTACTGTATCTATTTTAAGATGATTTTAAAATCATTTTGTAGGATGATTTGCATAACTGCATTACAATCCTGAGAATTTTTGGGGAAACCATGCTTAATTGTCATAAAAAAAATGTCACAATGCTAAAATCTTAAATGATCATAAAGCACGCTTTATTTTCTTTATGAAAAATATAATTTTGATTTTGAGATTAAATATGTCCTTTTCACTTCATGTTGAAATTGTGTGTGATTTGCTTTAAAACTGACCACTTCAGTCATGATTATTTTGAAACAACACAATGTATGTGTTTTTTAGATGTAACAAACAAGCATTGTTTTTACCTGAAGCTGGTGTGTGTGTTTTCAGGTGTGATGACCTCCTCGCAAATCTTCTCCAAGGTTGGCATCCAGCTGGTTGCGAGATGACAGTTCTGCAGTACGACCCAGCTGCCGTCGGTCAGCGCTGACTTGATCAGCTGCTCAGCAACTGGACCTTGACCTTGACCGAGAGAGATCGTTTGGGTTTTACTGCCGCCCATGCCCAAGTCATCTGCAAACTTCAGTAGTCCTGAGTAAGACAAAGAGGGAAAGAACATGTGTAAATGTTTAGATCTGCGCTGAAACAATCATATACTGAGATTCTATTTTTTTTTATATTATAATAAAAACACATGGTTGGAACAAACCATATTTATCTTTTTTCTCATTTTCATTTAGTTTAACTTGAAGTACTAAACCTAAAACTGAGATAAAAATTAATTAAATCTATATAGACATAAAAAATTATAAATAAAATAAAACTAAGAAAAATGACAAAATTTTTTAACTAAAATTAAATTAAAATGTTTATAAACAAAAACCGATTTAAAATATTAATAAAAACTGTAAAATATATTAAATTTTCAAAAAAAAAAAACTAATGTTGTATATCAGAAGAAACAAAAATATATTATTAAAAAGCCCCAAAACATGTTTTACTGTTTTACCTGCAGTAGGGTCTGATCCTGGAGAGAGGACAAAGATGAGTGGCGAACAGCAGTTGGAGTCACTGTAGCTTTCTGCCAGGTCGAAGGTCGGCGGCTCGATGTACGCGCGGCCCATATTGTCCACAATGAACTGCTGTACTGCCAGCACAAGTTTATCTGGTCTGAAGCAGCGCAGCACCACCATGCGCTCCATGCCCACTACTTCGCACCATTTCCCGGGTAACTCCTCGTCCTGCGGATGACCAGAGTCATAAATCTGCTTCCATTGCACAATGTTCTCCTGCATATGCTCAAACAATCCTTCGAGACGGGGAAGTTGGGAAGCCCGGACTATTTCGGACCATGATTTGTCCGAAAACCACTCCGGGGCTGGGTTGGGGAACGGGTTTTCCAGAGCAACGCCTCCAGTGAGAAGGAAGCGCCAGACGAGGTCGTCGACCTGACCTTTTCCCTGCATGATTCCAACGGTCAAAAGCAGGGAGAACAGCAGCTTGTCCTTCTCGAACAGAGAGCGGCACACGTTATAGTAAACGCGCAGGGTGAAGTGATCCAGGATGTTGGCTATGCGGATCTGTAGGTCATCGCTAGGTGTGCTGTGAGCAATGGAGTGCAGGTACAAGTTGATGAACCACGTGAGAGAGTATTGGTACATGGGATCGATGTTCGCCAAATCTGAGATGCAGAAGAACAGAATGGACGAGTGTTCTGCAACCGGCCGGTAACCCATTCGAGTTTCATCAATCTCATTTTCAGTCACGCTTGCGATCTTCTGCTTCTCGGATATCTCTTCTGACAGCACTTTAGATGATGAGAGAACCCTAATGGCAGTCTCATCCTCTAGGATGTTTCCTTCAGAAGAAGAAAGAACCTCGAGGATTTTGTTCTCAATCTCCTTTAGCTGTTTATTATTGGCTGCACTTTCGAGAATTAGCTGATTTTTCTTCTCTTCAAGTTCTGGTTTCTCTTTGGCAGCGACAATCCCCAGAAGCTGATCTTCGAGACCCAACGGCGTGATCATGAAGTTCAAAAGACACACTTTGACCGCCACCTCCGGCAAGTAATGCGGATTCCTCAACCCTGTTGTTATGTAGAACCGGAAGTCGCTTGAATATTCCACAGTATTCTCGCCCAGTTTCATATATTCGACGCCCTGCTGCTTAAAGGTCTGTTTCAGGAGAACCGGCTCTAAAACTGCATCCAACTCCTCGCCGACGTTCTCCAGGATGACTGGTGTGCCAAACTGAATGGCGTTCTCGAGGGTACGGATGTAGTTGCTGTCTGAGAGCTTGATGACGGAGAGTTTGTTGGCTTTGTTCATGTTTTTGATCCACTTGTTGGCTTGGCCCTGAGGGTCGATCATGAGTGGCCAACGGCGAGAGTTCGAGACGATGATTCCGTTGTCGATGGAAAATGAGTCCACGGGTAATCCAGAGATCTGCCACGATCGGATCAACACCTGGTTTCCGAGAGTGTTGCTAAGCGTGAAGTCCTTTGAACATGGCACCTTCTTCTCATTGCAAAGCTCGTGCCACTTTCGCTGACACTCCACGCGATAATCGGCGGTGAATGCGCCAAGATACGACACTGTAGCCGAGGACAAAAGCACGTCGCCGGTCAAGTCGGTGTATTTAATGCCGAGGAGTCGCGCGGCCTCCGTCCATCTGTCCTTTTCTCCTCCCAGACCACCGATTAGTTTTTCAGCTCGTATTAGCTTCTGGGAACAGAGCTCGATGTTTGCTTCTAGGTCTTTTTTCTTCTGTATCATCCCTTCGAACGTGTCATTCAACGCCTGCAGACGATCCTCCACCTCCTTCAGCTCGGCACGTTTTACGGATAACATCTGCATCTGGACAGCTAGCTCTTCTTCTGCTTCTTTTAATTTTTCCTTCTTGGGGGCAACAACCTTCGCCACACGCTCGTACACTTCCATGGCACGCACCCATTTACAAAGGCCCTCGCAGGCAGAAGACACGCTTTTGATTACTGAAGGCTGAAAATCTGGGTTGTCTATAAACTTTTCTCTGATTTTCTTGATGTTAGCGGCAGGTATGCTGTCCTTGTTGAATGTTTTGAGGCTCTCAAGGAACTTCATATCACCTAGAAGCTTCTTAGATGGCCCCCAGAAGTCTTCAACCATCTTACCTGTGTAAAAAATAACAGAATAGCTAAAGATGCAGGCAAATGGTGATCTTAGTGTGTCAATTAATATCTTGGCTGGTTTAATGTGTCCTTTAACCAATGCTGTGTTCAGGACAGACAAAAGTCTTGTGTTTAATGTGTGCTACTTTTTCATACCTGATCCACCAGGGTCTTGTTTCCTCTCTGGTTTAATTCCCTTCATGATACAGATGGACTCCATGACAAGTTTGACAGGACCAGGGGGATTCTGCATTGTCTTCAGGACAGTAATATCAGCCGGTTTCAGTGTGTCCAGAGCAGAAAGAGCTGCTTCCAGCGCTGGCATTGCCTCTGCAAGATCCCCCTCACACTCATCCTATCCAACAATAAATTAATTGATTTAAACTTCTTTAAATCATAGCTTGACTTGACTTGCGTAGTTAAAGTTGAGCTGGAACATACTCTAAAACAAGTAGCCTATGCAAATGTACAAGCTTTGCAATTCGGCACTCCAGTCAAGTCACGTCACTTTTATTTATATATAGCACTTTATACAATAGATTGTTTTAAAGAAAGCAGCTTTATAGTATTACACATGAAAAACCGTGTCAACTGTTTTTTCCTCAATGACAAAGGTTCCTAGAATAAGACTGTTTACGCTAATGAACCCCTGTAGTGAACACTGAAACTGCAAAATGTACTTGTATTGAAACTGCATTCTAATAAATTATGGGTGAAATTGATGTTGGTAAGGGTTTGAAGGGTTTGCATTCAGATACCGGCTTGGATTATTTGTGAGCCTTATATAGAAATGTAATGCTTTGAAGAACTGAAATCCATTTTTCCCATCCGTTACCTTAATCGCTTTAGCAGCAGCTGCTGCCTCATTGGCGACTTTCTCATCGGCACTGACAAGCTCTTTCTTAGCATCCACCTCTACAGTCTCTTTTTCTATCTTCACCATCATCTGATCAGTCTGCTTTGCTGTCTCGATCAGTTCTGGCTGTAGAGCTGTGAGCTCCTGCTGCATGACCGCTACCTGCAGATCACACACACATACACAGCACTGTGAAAATCAATATATTTATGACTAATGACTATGCACATTATCAAATAATGGGCTCTCATTGATAATAATGAATATAATCATGATAATTTTTTAAAAAGTTGATCATGATAATTTATCTGAGACCACCTGTGAAAATGGTTCTATTCATATATATATATATATACAGTGGCATGAAAAAGTATGTGAACCCCTTGCAGAATCTGTGAAAATTAGAATTATTTTAATAAAATAAGAGGGATAATAAAAAATGCATGTTATTTTTTCTTTAGTACTGTCCTGAGTAAGATATTTTACATAAAAGATGTTTGCATTTAGTTCACAAGACAAAACAATAGCTGAATTTATTAAAATAACCCCATTCATAAGTATGTGAACCATTGATTCTTAATACTGTGTGTGGGTACCTGATGATCCACGACTGTTTTTATGTTTTGTGATGGTTGTTCATGAGTCCCTTGTTTGTTCTGAGCAGTTAAACTGAGCTCTGTTCTTCAGAAAATTCCTCCAGCTCCTGCAGATTCTTCAGTTTTCAAGCATTTTTGCATATTTTAACCCTTTCCAGCAGTGACTGTAGGATTTTGAGATCTGTGTTTTCATACTGAGGACAACTGAGGGACTCAAACACAACTATTAAAAAAGGTTCAAACATTCACTGATGCTCCAGAAGGAAACACGATGCATTAAGAGTCGGGGTGTGAAAACTTTTGAACAGGATGAAGATGTCACAATTTTTCTTATTTTGTTTAAATATCATTGTTTTTCATTTAGTACTGCCCTTCGGAACCAACAGAAGATACTTGCATGTTTCCCGGCAGAAAAATTAAGTACAATTTACCTTGATATTTGAATTCAAAAGTTTTCACCCCTCGGCTCTTAATGCATCGTGTTTCCTTCTGGAGCATCAGTGAATGTTTGAACCTTTTTTAATAGTTGAGTTTAAGTCCCTCAATTGTCCTCAGTGTGAAAAGATGAATCTCAAAATCATACAGGCACTGCTGGAAAGGGTTCAAATATGCAAAAATGCTTGAAAACTGATGAATCTGCAGGACCTGGGGGATTTTTCTGAAGAACAGAGTTCAGTTTAACTGCTCAGAACAAACAAGAGACTCATGACCAACCATCACAAAACATAAAAACAGTCGTAGATCATCAGGTAACCACACACAGTACTGAGAATCAATGGTTCACATACTTATGAATGGGGTTATTTTAATAAATTCAGCTATTGTTTTGTCTTGTGAACTAAATGCAAACATCTTTTATGTAAAATATCTTACTCAGGACAGTACTAAACAAAAAATAACATGCATTTTTTATTATCCCTCTTATTTTATTAAAATAATTCTCATTTTCACAGATTCTGCAAGGGGTTCACATACTTTTTCATGCCACTGTATATGCATAGAATAGAAGAGCAGATGAACAAAATGAAATGTACAGAGAGTATTATGAAATGACGAGTGAAGCATTCATATTTTCTTTCTCACCTGAGAAGCGGCAAAGTCAAGTTTCTGCAAGCCGACTATGTAGCGATTCCTGAGCTCATTCACCTCGCTGCGTTTGGAATTGAGCAAGGCTTTAAAAGTCAGGATGAGCTCCAGGTAAGAAGTAGGAGTGACGTAATTATGTCTGCGCAGCTGGGAGTAGTAGCGCTCTGACAACTCTTGCACACTCTCCTGGAACATTTTACACATTTCCACCACCCTAAGAATAATGCAAAGCAGACAATGTGAGCCTTTATATTTGAATACTATCATCTGTTAAAGGTAAAAAATTCTGGATCATGACCGCACTCTATCCTGATGTTGTCTTCCAGTTCCAGATCCTCAAGGAACTTGTTGGCGACCATCTCCAGAGCGTCTTTGGGCCAGGCCTGAAACCAGTCT
The DNA here is from genome assembly GCA_003731715.1 of Anabarilius grahami. Taxonomy (NCBI): domain Eukaryota; kingdom Metazoa; phylum Chordata; class Actinopteri; order Cypriniformes; family Xenocyprididae; genus Anabarilius; species Anabarilius grahami. The sequence goes on from RJVU01075378.1 coordinate 1,783,305, forward strand.
ATGGTGCAGCAGTTGATCAGAGATGGGAACATCCTCAGACGATTGCGGAAACCTTCACCAATTGGGCTCATTGCTATTGGGACAAAC
>RJVU01075378.1:1783987-1829064 GCA_003731715.1 Anabarilius grahami
TTGTTTGTGTACACATTAATGTACCATCTTGTCCAGTAATAAAATAATATAATATAACATAACAAAATATAAACAGTACCAAGAACTATATGAAGATTGGCTTTAACTTTGTCGATAAAGTAGTTGTACATGGAGAGTGGTGTGACGTCAATCTTCTTCCCTTCCAATTGGGCAATTCCCTGCATTTTTTCGATGATGTCCGCACGCTCGTCCGCTGGAAAGATGTTTGGCACGTCTCCTGTGTTGAGCAGCATGTTGATATCCTCAACGAAGGCTTCATCCTTGATCTGGTTGTCGCTAAAGAGAAATGTTGTTTTCTTCCCCTCTATCCCTGCTTTTAGCATCAAGTGCTTCAGATTGTCACGCCAGTCCGACATGCTGTAGTTCTTGGTCAGTTCGATCTGAAACAGCTCATAGTCATTGATGAAGGTGGCAAGTTTGGTGGTGCTCTGTCGCCCTGATCCGCCGATACCGACCAGCAGCAGGTGGCCGTTGTCTTGTTTCAGCACACGGCAGATTCGTGAGATGTGTTCGATGGCAAACTGAAACATGACAAGGTTCATGGGTGCTTTGCTGATGTTATTGAACTCCCTGAGGTAGAAATCCATCACCTCAGTTAATGAGCTCAGATCTGTGATCTCGTCATACGGTTTACTGGCCGAGTCTGGTTTGGCGTAGTCACCAAAAAACAGGCTGCGAATGCTGTCATCTTCGACTTTACCAGACAGAGTGAGATGACAGAGAAGCTAAACAGGTGAAAAGAGACACGTGAATACATCCTTTTAAAATCTAAAGTGATCAATTTTATTTATCAGCTTTCCTTGTAATAGAGTGAAAAATTTGCATAAATAATTTTTTTTTATTATTATCATTATTATTATTATTAAAAAAATATTTTTAAAAATACAGTACGTTTCNATGCATTTAATTATCTTGAAAATATCACAATGTGAATTTGAATTTGAGTTAATTTATTAATTTGTATAAATAAAAATATATATATAAAATATATTTTAAAAAACAATTATAAACATTACCTTGTCAATACTTTGTTTGAAATACGCTGATGTCCTCTCTTTAACAATATTAAAAAAATTATCTCTATCATCATTATCAACCAGTCGATCATAAAACACACGATAGACCTCATGGATCCATAACCGGATCAGCTTATCTCCTTCCTGATGAAAAAAGAAGCACAAAACTCAGATTCTGTAAACTATTTAGTGTATTTACTTTGCCTTTACAGAGAAATATACACATGTGTGTATTTACCTGCATGTGTGTCGATGGACAGAGCATTACGCCCCTAATCACCCTCGCAAAATCTCGCAGATTGAAAATATAATGAGATTTAGACGGTGTTGGGAGGAAACTCTCGATTGCATCCTTGTACACTGCCATAGTAGCTTGAACCATGATTTTACCCAACCTACAACAAATACACATACCCAGAAATATTTAATCACTTTTTTTTACCATACAGTGGTTACAAAAACTATTTTGAAACTTAAGCCACACTTAAAAATGTTCGGCTTGTAAGTGTGCTTGTGCTATTTTTATTCTAAATAGATGGCACTAATATATGTCTGATACTCTTATATATAACACAATCACATATAGACATTTTTAAGTTGGACTTTTTTGGGGCCACTTTATATCAACACACACCTGTAGAAAGAGGCATCAAAACCATTGCTGAAGTGCCAGTCGGTGATGGACGTGAAGATGTTACTTAGAGTCTCATCATCAAATGTGTCGATCGATATAATGTTTAGGTGACGTGTAAATCGCCCTGTGAGGGAGGAAAGACACAAAACTGTGACAAAGAAGAAACTGACTTAGACTAATATTTTTTAAAAGCATTCAGGATCAGACATTTACCTGTAATGTCATTTCTCCCTCCACCAGGGGGCCCCATCGCAGACATATACAGAACATCCTCAATATCCAACCTGGATGTGTCTTTTTTATCATACCAATGATGATGATCGATCCACTGCCGCAGCAATTCAATGGGCGGTTGAGCACCGTATATCTCCTTTGCAGGCATGTTCAGATCATCTACAGGAAGTTTTACAAAAGCAAAAACTGTTTTAATCTATGCTAGGTCACAAAATTAAAGTTAATTTATAACTTATTGTCTATGAACATAACATGTAGCACACTGTAATTTAATTAGAATTGCTATACATTTTTGTAAAAAAAAAAAAAAACTGAAACATTTACACTAATACATAAAGCTGTGCCAATTTAATCATATATTGTGATTGTATTTCTCATGTAATTGCATCCATATTTTTTTTGTATTTATCTGTGCATTCACATCAATTAATAAGCCAAATGTAGATAAGCACAAACTAAAACCACCATTTTACAGGGAAACTTTTTCAGAACTTGTGAAACTATTATATTTACATCATTAGTCACAGCAAGGCCTTAGCTGTACAATAAATGTACACAATCAGTGTTGTACCAAGTTCTTACCAACATAGATAATGCATTTCTTCCCCATGGGCGGCCCAAACACGCCCTTGCGGCGGCGGTCCAGCTTGGACATGATGATGTCCTGGGTTTGGTTGGCAGAGGTGCGGGCGGAGAAGTTGATGCAGATGGGAGTGTAGCGCTCCTTTGGGAGTGACATCAGGAAGTTGTTGTTGATCACAGACTTGCCGGTTCCTGTGGGTCCCACAATCAGAATGGGCACTTCATGTGACAGGTACGTCCTAAGGAAGAAGAGCTGCCGTGATGTTTCTGCTGTGGGTATGATGAGATCAGACACCTGAGAGAGAGACAGAGACATCAAACGACATATAAAGAGAGTGACTTTACACTGTGAATACATTTTTCCCTTGATGTTTAGTTTACGAATATATTTAGAATTAATTTTCAGATGTATTTTTTAAAGTTTGTAAAGTGTTTATATTTAATATTTATGTTTATATTAAAGATGTACTTTTAGATTTGACTATTTTTAATATTATTAATAAATTTATATTGGTAACACTTTACAATAAGGTTATTTGTTAACATTAATTGCATTACTTAACACGTTACTTAAAACATTACTTTAACAATTAACAATAATTCTAAAACATTTATTAATCCTAGCTAATGGTAATTTTTAACATTTAATAATACATTATTAAGTCAAGTATATGTTAACATCAGTTAACAAACTGTGAAATAACATGAATATGAAAATTTGTATTAACTAACATTAACAAAGGTTACAAATGCAGTAAAATATATTGCTCATTGTTAGTTCATGTTAGTTAATATGCAGTAACTAATGTTAACAAATGAGACCTTATTTTAAAGTATTACCTTTATATTTTAATGCTTTTTAAAAAAAATTTTTTTTTTCCATTTTAGCAATTTTTTTTGTATTTTTGTTTTGTGTTATAGTCATTTTAAATATGCCGAGTTAAATATGCCTATATAGCTTTTTTTATAGCTCAAGTTAAACTAAATCAAAATGAGAAATGATGCCTGAGCAACTAGCTGAAATAAATTAACCTTATTGTAAAGTATTACCCAAATTTCTTATGTTTTTAGTTTTTTTTTTTTATGGTTTTAGTCGTTAACTATAATAACCCTGATTAGCATGTACTAACTTTTGCGCTGGCAGGTATGACTCTGTCTTCTTTAGAGATGGATTCTGTCCAGTTGTTCCACTGACCAGGGCCCTGCTTATGGAAATAATAATCATAGACACTGCCTGTGTGGAGAACAGAAGAAACAGACAGCAGACGATTCATAAAGTAACTCTTGATTGGTGTCAACTAATTAATAATATTATTCGCATCAATCTCCCTTCTCTTTTTGACTTGGTGTTATACATCAAAATATCTTCTCTTCAAATCCGTTAAAAATTGATGGGAACAGGCATTATGAGAAAATAGTTATATATTCAATCACAATTGTATTATATTTCCTGGGTTTAGGTATCAACCTGTCACAGTTCCAGTCATTCCCGGACTTCATTTCCCATCATCCTCCCTGGCAATCACCTGCACTCACTCCACCAATCACTAATCACCACACCCAGCTGCAGCACATTACCTGGACTATTTAAGCCATTCACATCCTCACACTCATTGCAAGGTTGCAATTCTGAGCGTTTATCATTCTGTTTGTCTGCCTGTTTTTTGATCTAGTCTGTTCCTTGATCTAGTCTGTTCCCCGTCTACGATTCTCTGCTGCCTGCCTTTGGACTGTTTATTGGACTTGGGATTGGTATCTGCCCACCCTGACCTATTGCCTATTCTCCGACTATGATTCTGCCTGCTCTCTGCCGTACTTGTCTGCTGTTGTTCTACCATTGCCTGTCCGACTACGAACACTGTTTAATAAAAGCTTGCACATGGATCTCACGTCGTGTCCCGATTCGTTACACAACCAAAAATATCATGTGGACCTCTCTCTGGGAAAACGTTGTTTTTGTTGAGTTTCACACTCTGGGGTCGCGGGTGATCGGTGATTGTGCCCATGATAAGGTTTCGGTAGAAGGTGTCAAACTTCTTCCTGCTGTTGCCGTTGATGGTTCCTCCCAGACTCCACACCACAGCGAAGAGGAACAGAGCCTGCAGCCACAGGGTCACCTGCTGACTCGTCATAGATTCTGCTCCTTCCTGTCCTGACTGAAAAATCTCATCTGCACACATGAACATTCTCCTCAAATCAAATGTGACATGAATAAACAGATTGAAAAATGTTTGAAATGTATAATGTACACATGTACCCAGTACGCAGGTATACAGGCGCATCAGACTGTAGGCCAGGTGAATGGGTGACGTCTGAACTAAGAATCCACACTCATGGTAAACAAAGTCCAAACAAGGCTGAACCAGCCAGTTAAAGAGATCAGTAATCTACAACAAAACACACACAGGTCATCAAACGGTATTCAGAAATGTTTAAAAGCATACATTATTAAATTGTGTACAAGTGTCTTCCTCACCAGTGTTCTGTGTTCATCTGACAGGCTCTCGGGTAATGTGTTCATGTAGGAGTCTCTCAGAGGCGTCCAGCCCAACTGATGTGGCTCCATATAGATCATACCGCACCTAAACACAACACATACACTCTCTATAAAAAGCTATCAAACATGTCGAAGCAAAACAACTCGGGTGTAAAGTACATTTTATGCGCCCATATGATAATAAACTCTAATATAACCCTTGCATATTCACAAAATTTAGTAATCAAGAGAATCTGAATTAGAAATGTATTAATATTTAGAATAAATAATTAAAAGTATTGAAACAAAAATAAAAAAAAAAGACTATATACTTAACCTCTTTAATGAGGAAATTAACCAATTATATTATATAGTTATACAACATTTTAAGTTTTATTGTGAATTATTCAGAAATACAGCACCATTCAAAAGTTTTGGGGTTAGCATGATATTTTTATGTTTTTGAAAAAGTCTCTTCTGTTCACCAAGGCTGCATTTATTTGATCTACAATACAATAAAAACACAAATATTGTGAAATATTGTTTACAATCTATTTGAATATATTGTAAAATGTAATTTATTCCTGTGATCAAGGCTGAATTTTCAGCATCATTACTCAGCATCATTACTCCAGTCTTCAGTGTCACATGATCCTTCAGAAATCATTCTAATAGGCTGATTTGCTGCTCAAAATGTTGAAAACAGTTGTGCTGCCTCATATTTTTGTGGAAATTGTCATTATCTTTTTCCAGGATTCTTTGATGAAGTCCAAAAGAGCAGCATTTATCTGAAATAGAAATCTTCTGTAACATAATAAATCACTTTAGATCAATTTAATGCATCCTTGCTGAATAAAAGTATTAATTTTAAATAAAATCAAACTGACTCCAAACTATGGTAATGTACAGAAATATTTAAGTTGTTTGAGAGTGTAGGGAGAATCCCATTTTTATGTGCAATGCTTCATGGGAGTGGAGAAATCAGGATTGTAGTTCTTCACTGGAAATTTGGCTACTAAAAATGAATTTTTTGAAGTAATTATATTATCATTAAAAAATGGGCAAGAAATAGAATGGGCTATATTCCATGTGAGTACTGTACACTGAATAATTGTAACACTGTGGAGCAGGTGAGTGTTTGTTGTTTACCTGCTCACAGTAGCCGGTGACGCCTGCTCCAGATCTGCAGGCTCAAAGATCAGACTCATTTTAGGACTCATCTGAATGATCTCACCACTCATCAGACACAGCTGTTCAACAGAAAAACACATCAGACACCAGCACTGAACCTGAAGCTCTTCACACATGTTTCCTGCAACAGTGAGATGTAAATGTACCTTCTTGTTATCATCCAAAACGGTGTTCATGTTCTCAATCCAAACCGCATCAATGGGCCCGTCGAAAATGATCCACTGGCGGTCGTCTGTGGTGCACTGGGCCTGTTGTCTGAATGAGGTGGCCAAAACGCCGTCAGACCACTCGTGACTCACTGGATCAAAACAGCCATACAGCTGCCCCATAGTGATCGCCTTTGGATTAATGATGCGGAAATCTACCGCAAACTCTTCCATCAGTCCTTCTATATAGACAAATAACAAACACACAACAGGATAACATGCTTAGTTATGAAAAAGTTCTTGATTTATTTTTATATGCAAAATGTAAATGTATAACTAACACTACCATTCAAAAGTACCATTCAAAATGTTTTTGCTCATCAAGGCTGCATTTTTTTAAATAAAAAATACAGGGAAAAAAGGGATACAATGAATATTAGTGCATAAAATTAATCAATAGCACATATTTAAAACAATTATAGATTTAATTTTATATTCATCAAAAAATATCAAAATTATCCATTATTAAACATTTTGCACCATTAATAATTGAGCAGCAAATCAGCATATTAGAATGATTTCTGAAGGATCATGTGACACTGAAGACTGAAGTAATGAAGCTGAAAATTCAGCATTTGATCACAGAAATAAATTATATTTTAAAATATATTCAAATAGAAAACAGTTCTTTTAAATTGTAATAATATTTCACAATTTTTCTGTTTTTACTGTATTTTTGATCAAATAAATGCAGCCTTGGTGAGCATAACAGACTTATTTTTAAAACATAAAAAAAGCAATTCTGACCAGTATTATATCTACAAAAAAGATTGATTAAGATTAAATTTAAAAAAAAAACGTATTATGGACTGATTACCCTTATAAAGGTCTCCCAAAGCTCCAGCCAGAACTTTATAAGATGAAGTTTTTCCACCCATTGGCTCGCCAACAATCATGAAGCCGTGCCTGACCAGCATCATCTCATACACCTGCGCACGCAATAAAACTGATCAATTGTTTGCTTTTTTTAGCTACAGTTTTAGCTATAAGAAACAAAGCCTGACTTGTCCCATTAATATAGAATTAGCTTATTCTTTTTCCAACAACTTCAAACAGGATCGCCCAATCAGATTTTTCAGATCACCAGATCACCCAATCAAACTACTTTCTAAATATTTGAATCTTCCCACTAAACATTGGACGTCTATAGTAGGTCCGTCGGTCCATGACCATTTCTGAACATCTATTCGACGTCCAAACTAGGTCCACTATTTGGACGTCCAACCATGACCCAACTTGGACGTCATCTTGACGTTCAACATTTGACCTTTGAACTGGGTACATTTTTTGGACGTCTATAACAGGTGCAGGAAATTTACATGATTAATATGTAATATTTGTTTTATAGGGGCTATCGACATGATTAATACACGAAGAGTTCAGATGCAAAAGCCACTAAGTGCCATCTGAAATTTTCTTCTAGAATGATCATTTTTATCAAGCTTGTATATTTAAGTTCAATAATTTCACTTAAATGGCAATGCAAATTATCTATTAATTGTCATTTAAGCGAAAGTACTTAACTATACAGGCTTTATAAAAATGATCATTCTAGAAGAATTTCAGATGGCACTTAGAGACTTTTGCATCTCAACTCTTCACATACAGATTATTTATAAACAAACACGATTTATTATGTGAATGCCTATTTATTTATTCAGGCCATGTTTGTTTTTTTTTTTGTTTTTTTTTTACATTTTCCTGTTTTTCTTTAACTGGTTTATTTAAAGTAGCCTAATCAAGTTATTTCTTTATGCATACATGTATTTTTGCATGTATTTGTTTCATTTCGCGCGAGTGTTCAACCATTGCAAAATGATGGCACAGCTTTTCAACCTGCATCGCTGGTGAACGTTTCCTCTAAATTCGTTTCCTCTAAATATGTCTGGTGCCCTTCTGATGCCATTCAGGGCAATTTATTTTTGAATAAAGATGAAAATGGTGATATTGAATTGTGATTTATTTGTATTTGTATAACTGTAGTGTTGTAGTTCCTGTAGCTTTGTTTGGCTCAACTTCTAGTTTCAACAGGAAATGCATTACACCTTTACATCTCCAGTTATCACCTGCTGCCGAGACAATCAAATGGAGTTTTTGGAAAATGATCTAATCCCATTTCAGAAGGTGGCATACTTTTCCAGATCATTTTGCAAAAACTCCATTTGATTGTCTCAGCAGCAGGTGATAACTGGAGATGCATACAAAGGTGTAATGCATTTCCTGTTGAAACTAGAAGTTGAGCCAAACAAAGCTACAGGAAAATTAACTGGCACAGAAAACATATCCTCTACCCTCTGGAAACATGGGACCACAGTTAAAGAAGTTATAAAAACGATGTCCAAAATAAGTCTAAATTTGATGTTGAAAAGATGTCAACAAAAAAACAGTTTAGTTTTATGTTTGGCTGGACCTGATTTTACCTCGGGGAAGCTGTGAATCCCACAAAAGACCACATTTGGACAATAAATAGCCCTTACACGGAGGTCCCACGGACGTCAACATTAGATGTGTGGAAGACGTCGAAAAAAGACGTCGCCTGACGTTACAAAACAACCCCTTCAATGGACCGAATTTGGACGTCCAAAAATTACATGAAAAAGACCTCACTCCGACGTCACATTGCGCAGTGGGTTAAGGCAGAATTTGTGAGTATAATGATGTGAGAGATAACTGTTCATTGACTGCTCAGATTGTGTACTTGTATAATTTTACTGATGAACCACGGTACAGGCTGCAGTTTCATCTTGGTGATGTTGTCATTCAAAGCTTTTAACAGTAACTCATAATCTGGTTTGGGCAGCACCACTCGAGGAAACAGATCAGTGATGATTCCCTAAAACACACACAAACACACCATCATTAACCAAATGCAAACTCATAAAAAATGATTATGCAATTTACATTCACACACCTGAAACAGTGGTAAATCCTGCGCCAGGAACTTGGCCATGTTGACATCCATGAGAGCTCTGAGCAGCAAAACGCTCTCGTCCTCCTCTGGGTATTTGAGTTTCAGGTTTCCCGCCGCAGTCAGGACTGATTTCACCGCACGCATCCCATAATCGTAGTGAGATTGAGACGAGAGCTGCTCCGAGCACAAGCGATACGTCGCCACAATCTTCTGAGCCAGGCTGGCAAAAACAAACCCAGGAAGTGAAACAACTGGAAATTTAAATAATAGCACCCACCAAACAAAAAACAGTTTAGTTTTATGTTTGGCTGGACCTGATTTTACCTCCGGGAAGCTGTGAATCCTATTGAATAAAGTGATATCTCTCCTATCAGTCCGTAATCCGGAACCATCATTGCAACTGTGCGAAACAAAGCCTACAAACATACAAATATACACACACAAAACATGGAGAAAATGTAATGACTTGATCTTTTTTTTTTTTTTTTTTTAAATGGAACCATTTTTCGTTGAGCATCATATTTTATACATCAGGCTTTTATGGCTCACAAAGTATGATATAGTGAGAATATAGGGGAAAAAACACCTAATTTTATCCAGAGGTACAAACTGAGCAAAAATATGCAATTTTGTGCAGTTTCTGATTATTATATTGCCAAAAAGTAAGATGAAATTCTGATTGCTTGCAATATAAATCAATGAAATTTGATTATATGCTATACATTATATGTATAGCAGACTTACATAAAATGAAAATAAATATCGGTCGTGACTCTGTTTCACCCATTAGTAAGACAATATTTTAATGCTATAAGTATAATGTAATGCAATAGAATGATGATTGAGAGATGAACAAATAAATGTTCCTCAAAAGCCCAATGTATCATTTTTGATACCCACATTTTAACATGATTTTTCTAAAAAATTAAGTTGCTTCAGTCCAGTAAGTGTTCATCTTGAAATATCACTTTATATGAAAGTTATTCTTACATTTTATTTAATCAAAAATAGTAAAGATTTCACAGCAAAAAGACACATGAACCACGATCTGAAGGTGGACATTTTTACACATGATAAAAGGTCTCTTACTTGCTAAAAAAGTATAACCTATTAATCAGACGACAGAAGGCATGTGTACATAAAATTGTGTACAACAGGTTTTTCAGCAAACTTTTGATCGTATTGATAATTTGGAGGCCTTCTCAAATATGATACAGTAGGTTTTACAGGGTTAATATTCATTTAATTTGAGTTAATAAATAAAATTTCATTACTTTCAGGTTATCAGGTAGTTCTGCTCTGCCTGCATATCCTGGGTTCATGGTGATAAACACACAGCAGGTTGGGTTAAGAGAGAGCTCGGTTCCTTCAAACATAAATGTCTTCATGTTTCGCATTACGGCCTGCTGAATACTCAAAATCTGCTGAGCGACCACAGACAACACCTCCACCTGAAACAGAGCGACAAACACAGAGAGACATACTGATAGGCAAACAGATAAGTGTTAACTACAAAGTATTATTTGTTTAATTTGTTAATTCAGCAGTCACATCAACACCCTTTTTGATCATCTGTGCTAACCTCTATTCGGTTGAACTCGTCGAAACATGCCCACGCTCCAGACTGTGCCAGACCCTTGAAAAATTTACTCATCGCTTTGTAGTCCAGACCATCAGAACAGTTGAACACCACACACTAAACACACATTTGTCACTTACATAAAATAACATTAACAATAATAATAATAATAATGATTAATATTCTTTATTATTATAAATTTAATATATATTAAAGGAGCCGTATGTAGGATTGTGGCCTAAACTGGTACTGCAATCACTATAAAAATACTGTAGAGCGGTGTATCCCCTCCCCCTACCCCCTGACTCGAGGTTGCCAGATGAGCTGCAGGATTCAGCAGAAACGTAGGCTGCTTCAATGAGCTTCCAATGGCAAGTGACGAACAAGTTTTTTTTCTGTTAATTCTGTTTATGCTTCATGAGAGATATTTTGATAAGAAATTATGTATTTAAAAAATGTACTAATTGTCATTAGTTAAATATAATCGTAAAGATTTATGCTCGTATGTGACAGTATAATCGTAAAGATGTATGCTCGTATGTGACAGTATAATCGTAAGGATTTATGCTCGTATGTGACAGTATAATCGTAAAGATTTATGCTCGTACGTGACAGACAGAATGGTAACTGTTAGTCTAACTTGTAACGTGAAGAACAAATGACGAATCATTTTTACTGAGGTAACATTAGGCTACTGTCTCAATTACGTTTCAAATTGCCATAATGGCCGTGCTAATGTTGTTTTCCTCAGCGTCTCAGCATAATGACAGAGCATACGTCCATGTGAGCTAACGTTATGTTACTTTGCACAAACATGCATAACTTTGTTCGACTGTCATGAATATATGAAATGTCCATTGACATCAAGTACAAGTTAGCCAAGCATAGTTGAATCTTACCTGTCCAGGAGAAAATTAGCAACGTTGGCGTCTGTGTTCAAATTCTTCTCAGTTTTCAGCCGTCTCCATCTTTCAAAAGCATCTCCAATACAAATTCTGGTTTTATTTCGAACTTTGTCACGACGAATTTCTGAATTATAACGAGGTCTTTTTGATTTAGTAGCATTAGACATTTTTATCCGACTGGAGTTAGGGTAGGTTACAGCAAAGCTGGCAACACGGATCCCGAAACACTACTGACTTCGTGATTGGTAGATAGGTGGAGGGAGACGCGTCAGGCCAAAACACAAAATGACAACATCAACATCAGTTGAGGGCTGCAAGTCCACTTTTTAAATGACAATATCCTGGCCGGACTACTTTTGTCAGTGATATAAGTATTTGAAATGAACATGATTTCTTAATGTCTAGTGACACATCAGGGCCATTTTATGATTAATTGAAATAGATTTCTTACATACAGCTCCTTTAAAGTAAAGGAAACAACATAATCAGTGCTTTAAACTGAAACAGTAGCTTTATATATGTCGTAAAATTGCTACGAGCACCTGTTTGGCGAGTGCTTTAGCCAGATCTTTAGTCGTCTCTGTTTTTCCAGTTCCCGCAGGACCTTCTGGAGCTCCGCCCAGATTTAGCTTCAGAGCGCCCATCAGAGTCCTGTGGACCAATCAGCATTTAGCATAACAGATGTGACATAACTCAAAACTCCACAACTACGCCCAGATCACTACAGAGCTCAACACTAGAAATAAAATGAAATATTATCATAATGTGTACGAGTTAGGGGTGTAGGGGCTAGAGAGTCTCTGTTAAATTTCACAGATTTTACTGAAAGAGTGCTGGCGCATGTATGTGCATCAAACAGCATAATATATATATTTTGCAGTCAGTTACAGCAAAACTTTTTATTTAAAGACCATAGTTTGTTCAAAAAAAGCAGTGTTTAATTAAAAAAAATCATCCTTGCTCTAGCAAACATTTACCGAACTGTGACTTCAGAAATTGCACCAAAGTGTTATATCTGTACGGTTACACCACAGTGTTAGTGTGTTTAAGTGAGTGCACCTGTAGCAGCGATCGGTTAGTGGTGTTATGACCAGTCGCGGTGAGTTTCCGAGATATTCGTATCCATATCTGATCTCAGTGGTGATCATCCTCAACATGACCTCTCCGTCCTCCCAGAAATACCGCAGCTGGGAAATCCACTGAAAATCATTCAGGGATGAAACTCCATCCTGAGCCAGCTTACACACAACATCACGTGCTGCATGGGACAAAGGGGCAAAGGTCATGAACTATATAGATATTATAGAGACTTTGGGAGTTTGGAATAATTAAGATTTTTTGAATGAAGTCTCTTATGCTCAACAAGGCTGCAGGAAAAACAGTAATATTGTGAAATAGAATTACAATTTAAAAGAATTGCTCTCTTCTGTAATATATTTAAAAAAATATAATTTATTCCTGTGATCAAAGCTGAATTTTCAGCATCATTACTCCAGTTTTCAGTGTCACATGATCCTTCAGAAATCATTCTAATATGCTGATTTGCTGCTCAAAAAACATTTCTTATTATTATCAATGTTGAAAACGGTTGTGCTGCTTCATATTTTTGTGGAAACCATGATACACTAACATAAAAAATAAATAATAATAAAAAACTATATTCTTTTATTCAAGAAAATGGCATTTACCATGAACATCAATGACAATAAGAGCTCCCAGAGTCATCCTGGCCCCACCTGGCAACTTCCCTCTTACCAGCTCGACTATATCAGTGATCTGAGCATTACTCTGCTCTACATAAGCCTGAAACACATGCAAACACATGCTTAACAGAAACTTCACACAAAAAAAACATTTATAAATTCTGACCAGCTCCACTACTGTCTGTGTGCTCACAGGAAGTGTGTTGTTCTGTATAGCATCAGATACTTCGCTGGTCCAGAAGATACAGGACGCACAGATCACGACCTGACCGGGCCACAGCAGCACCCACTTCTTCCTGGGCATCTGAAACATGCAGAATCAAACACACATGATGCGCTGATCATATTCTACATGTTTATAAGTCATTGTGTGTGTTTATACCTCTGAGTACTGCTCCATTCCTTGTTTTATGACATTTCTGATGCTCATCAGCATCGTGTTTTCAACCTGCAGGAGCCACTTCTCGACCATTCCCTAAAATACACAGGAAACATATTACACACTTGTACAAGCAGGTAAATCACATGAAACTTTCCACGAAAAGGTCATATTTTACTCCAAAATCAAAAGGAAGAAATAAAAAATTGAATTTTTTTGTTTTTTTTAGATCCACCCTCCTTATTTCTCTGTCTGCCTGTACCTTGGCTTTAGCTGGGTAGATGGTTTCTATAAAGGGGATGATCTCTTTCTCTGAGCTGATCATTCCCGTGATCTCCAGCTCAGGGGTGAATTCTAGTTTAGCGATGCCCTCAAAACACTTCTTAAGATGAGGCTGAACACGCAGCGGATCCTTCGTCTCAGACAAGATCTCCAACATCTCATCATTAGACAGGAAGAAAAACCTAGACAGTGAGAAATAAGGAGTAAGAGACAGGTGACTTACTTATAATGACTCTGAACATTAAACTGAGATACCTCAAGGTGTTTTAACATCTTTAAGAGGTAGATCTGAATCTTACCGAGGGAAGAAGAGTCTCTTTGTTTCCAAGTATGAGTTCAGACCCTGCTGTATTTCCTCCAGGAAGGTGTTGGACTCCTGAAGGCGACCCAGCATGTTGGGTTGCTCTGTGGCCACCAGTACATGTGTGTCCTTTAACTGTTTAAAAAAAACACACACATGGCATGCTCAATAATGTACACAACCGTTTTTTTAATCTTTCTGAAAGAAGTTCTTTATGGTCACCAAGGCTGCATTTATTTAATCAAAAATACAGTAAAAACAGCAATATTGTGAAATATTATTATTAACATTTAAAAGATTGCTGCTCGGGATATTTTCGTGTGCTTTTGTTATTATTAAACATGATAATTGTCAGATACAGCTGCTGGTCATTAGCTTTAGATACAGTCATACAGTTAATAACAAATTCAATCACACACACCGCTTCAGCGACAATGTTTTTCCAGTAACTGTCTACGATGGCAAACTTGCGTCCATTCTCTGGCATCTGGGCGATGATGTCCTCTGAGCTGAAGATGGGCTCGAGATACATCCACATGCTTTGACACTGCAACATTGCATCCGATATATCCTGCATGCGCTGCAACTTCTCCTCCCAGGCCTAATGAAAGACACAGAACTATTTAAAGGTTGTAGGGTCATATTATTATTATTTTTAGGATCATATTATTTACATAATTTAAATCATATCATGTCTGTAACATGCACAACTCAAAACTTCCTCCCCAGTCCACCCAGAATTTTTCTTTTATTGAAACTAAACTGCACACGTTTTCATTGGCACTGTCGTTTCTCATTCCACAAAAAACTTGAATTATAAGACAGGTTATATACATGCAGACTTCTTACAGTACAGTAAATGGTCATAAAAAATAATTTCGTGGCAAGAAATGCTTATGTAAATTATATGCAGGTGAACATGCTGTGAACCTTTGCATCAGCCTCGATGGGTTTGATGAATGGAGACCCTCTCATAGTCTGAGTCTTGATGATGTGATCATCCAACAGCAGCTGAATATCATCTACTGCCGATAAAACACTTGTACCCTTCAAAGACAAATACACACACACAAACATACAGAAAGACAGAGAATAACGTTGAGGGAATGAAGTTGTTAAAATAAACAGTAGTTCAATATAAAAGCAAAATAATGTTTAATAGTTTGTCAGTAGTGATTCATCAAAACTGAAAATGAAGTTTTTATTTAGACAAAAACCTAAACCCAAAAATACAGCTTTTAAAAAGGAATCTATTTTTTTCAGTAATCAACACTCAAATAAAAACAGAGTTGTATATAAACTTTTAAAAAGCACATAAGGGAGTTTTATATCAGCTTTTTAACGATATAATTATGTTTCTACTCCAATTTAAACTGTGGCTGTAATAAAAACTTTCATGGCAGATATATTCAAACATACATTAAATAATAATGACAACAGGTCAAGTAAAATATAATGTAGATGTAATATAGTGCATTTGTTTAACAAAATGCCACATTAAAGTATATCATATAAAGTGTGTTTTACCGTGTCCTTATACGGGGAAAACCCAAAGCGAAGCTCGGCCCACTCCCGTTTCATTTTCTCCAGGGATTTTTCCAGAGAGTATTCCTTACTGGCGGAAGCTCCGATTTCCTCCAGCCTGCAGACAAGGAGAGACACAACTCATTAAAGAGTGATTCTGACAAATTCAGATTCAGATTGCATTAAAGCAACATGGTTTCACACAAAAGATAATTTTTAAATGTCAAAGGTCAGCCTTACTTGTCTGAATATTTTGACAATCCGAGCTCCACCATCTTGATGAGTGGGGTGTCCTCTTCTGGTTTAACATCAAATCCCACTGTATTACTAATCTGATATCAGCCAAAAAATTATATAAATAATTCACATCAATCAAACAGTGAGGAAATGCAACTCTAATGGTAACTATAAACAGTAACAAAAGCAGTATTTCAGATCCTAAAACATATCTCACATAAAAATTTACAAGTCAATGTGTTAAAACAGTAGTTTGGCAAGCTACTAAAGCTATTTATTGTCATAAAGCAGGATTGTGCTAAATACGGCATTTTTTTAATTTTTTTTAAGAAAACGAAAATTGAAGAAACTTGACCAATGAATCACTTTTTGAACCAGTTTATATGCATGAACTGTTCAAAGGATTCAAATGATTCAATGTCAAAAATGACTGTCCCTTTGCGCATCTGCGAGTGAGTTTCATTAATAAATAAAGTGTTGTGTATATTACTGTCGTACCATCTCCCAGTGTCTGTCCTTCAGGCCTGGATTGCAGATAGTTGTCAGAATGGGCAGGTGTTGTTTGAATTTGTCAATCTTTTTCTTGAAGTTCTCTGTGACACGTCCGGGAGCCGTCCGCTCTGAGAACGTCTTTGCAAGTTTATACATGGTGCGCCACATGTTTCCTAACTCCTCTGATACCGCTTCTGCATTCATGTTTCGGAATGGACCTCGAGAGCAAATACACAAGACATATGAATCACACACACAGTCACATGCCAAACTGATTTAGATGCTTAATTTATATCTTTGAGATCCAGGAACAGTTGAGACAGTAAAACAGTTGAGAGAGAAAAACAACATCCTCAACAGGACAAATAGATGTCTTTTATTTATTATACAAATGTCTGTCCAATCATATGCAACAGCATGTGTTTTACCATTCATCCACACATCAGATTTGGTCTGAAAATCAAGACCCGTGATCCACAGCTGGTCGTACGGCTGTTTCTTGGCCATTATTGTTTGTAAGATGGGAAACTGACTCTGTTCTTTGTCCAGCAAACTCTCTTCTTTATTAATGCCCTAAAAATAAACACACATTATTACATTTCATTTATAAAAAAAAAAGAAAAAAAAAGTTCATATTTTTGGGGATATATTTATAATCAGCCTTTCTCTTGACTCATCATTCATTTTTATATATATTTTATCTGCTTTGCATTTGACCCAGGTAGGCAGATCATTAGCTCATTAGGTATTGGAAAAGAGCAATATTATCAAACACAAACCTCTATCTCTTTGACAGTGGCTTCCATGCTGATGCCGATCTTATTGAGTTTCTCCACACTGTACTTAATCTCCTCCAAAGTCATCTTCTCTTTCATCTTAAAGATGTCCACCTCTTTGTCCAGACCCTTCAGCGTTTCCTCTAACTTCCTTATTCTGAGGATGAAACGTGCGATAGCGGTTTGTTTAAGCTGTGTAGGATGTGTTTGATGTGTGTGCGTGTCCGTGTTTAAGCACCTTTTCATCAGATCAATCTCAGCCTGATCTTTCTGATTGTTCAGTTTATCCTTGCTGAATTCAATCGATGACAGAATCTGCTCGGGCCAGTGGATCACAGTGCTGAACAACTTCATATCCTCCGCTGTGAAGAGAGAAAGTCTTAAGGAGTTTTAAAGAAAAAGTGTTCCCACAAGACCAAGACTGCCCCAACTGCAGAAGGCAAATGCACACTGAGAGATTGTAAATGAAAAGCTGGTTGAAATATTAGTAATTGAGTAGTGTCGTGTTGCCATAGACAGTATTTGCATGCACACATTAGGAAAAGGAAGTTTACATGGTAGGGTGGCGTAGTCAAGCAGGAAGTCAAGTCTCTTGACAGCTTCTTCAATCTCATGGCGGAGTTTGTGTACGGTCACTTCACTTGTGTGTTTCATGTACTGGTTTAACTCCACCAGCTCCTCTGTGTTACTCAGCTTGCTTGTGATTCTGTCCGTAATCTCATCGTAATGACGGCAGATACTATTAAAGAATAATAAACGGTATATGATATAATATATCTCATTCATACAATATGTGAAAATATCCAATGAAACGGTTTTCAACTAAAAATCAGCAAAAACACAATCTAATGTTTGAAAGCAATCATATTTTTGAAAGCAACAGGAAGTTTAATAAGAAAAATAATGAAAATTGTACAAATTAAAATTAAGGAAAGTCACTTTCAGGCACTAGTCAAATTTGAGATTTTGAGATATTCTTCTTCCATAACTTGTCTTTATTCAGACTAGTGGAAAGAAATCATCCCAAATACACATTTAAGTGTTTAAGTGTTCATACACAATCTATTTTCATCTGTAGATTTCAATTATAATACACATCTTTAAAGGCCATTTTCTCAAAATGAATTTTTTCTCAGTCAGAAATTTCCGCTTGAGCAGCACTTTCATACATCAAACTTTACAGTTTAATTTCTATCTATATTTTGAAGGGTTTTAAAGAGGGGTTTGTTCAAATATCATTTGATTCACTTATATTAGGTTTTATTCCTGAAAACATGGTGAAAATGTATTTGTTTTCTGGCTGTTGACAGTATTTTCTATGGAAGCTTGTTTCCGCTACAAAAATAAATAAATAAATAAATAAAGGTAATAGCGACTTTTTATCTCACAATTCTGACTTTTTATCTCACAATTCTGAGTTATAAAGTCAGAATTGCAAGATATAGTCAGAATTGCATGTTATAAACTCACAATCTCGAGTTATAAAGTCAGAATTGCATGATATAAACTTGCTGACTTTTCGGACAATTCTGACTTTATAACTCGCAATTGTGAGTTTATATCTCGCAATTCAGAGAAAAAAGTCAGAATTGTGACCTATAAACTCACAATTGCAAAAAAAAAAGTCAGAATTGTGAGATAAAATGTTACTTTTTTTTTTTATTTCATAGTGGAAACAAGCTTCCATAATTTTCTAACTTATAGAGTAATAAAAATAAATATCCAAAATCTCCTCTGTAAAAACATTTAACTCTAATATGTCAAAAAAACAAAACAAAGCTTTACTGTGAAGAGCATTTCAGACTTTTTTCCACCCACCTCTTGTTGAGTTCTCGGTTCTCCTCCATCACAAACGTGGTAAGAAGATCTATGAGATGCTCCGCCTTGTCACACAGATCTTGGTTCAGGTTCACCGCATCCAGACAGAACAGGGACAGCGGGACTGTCACATGCAGTGATGTGATCTCCTTCCACACGTTCTGCACACCTGTGATTTTCTACAGGTCACAAAGTAGAAACATCTGGCTTTACAAGGAAGCATTTCACCCGTGTGTTGTCTATAAGGCTGCAATGCACACACTAGGAAAAGCTACCTTAGTAAAGCCCTGCAGTGAGTGTTTGGTTTTAAGGAAGTTCAGTATGTCTTGACGGTCTAGTGAATCAGTGTACTTCTTATACACATCCAGATACCTACACAACACACCACAGATTCAAGTACATAAAAACTACAGAGTGATTCAATCTTAATTTGAAGGTTTCTTCTGGAAAACGTTCTCCTAAAGATAGCAGACCTCTGGGGCCCAACGGTGTTCCTCTGAAAGATCTCTCTCGCTCTGTTTATGATGTCCATCACCAGCGCCTCATTGGGTCTCACTGAGCGCAGAATTAAAGTTTCTTCAAACTCTGGGAAAAGTTTACACTCCACCTGCAAGAACAGAACACACATTTGGATTTCTGGATTAAAAATGACTGTTTAAGCATGATCCAGGGTCCATTTTTCTGACTTAAACTGTAACTACACTCAGAAGATTCATTAAAAAAGGATAGTTCACCCCAAAAATGAAAATTAATCATCAATATTAATAAAAATGCGATATAAAATACAATCCCTAAAAATCACAAAAAAGGCATCCATGTAATTTCTTCACTGAGTTAAACATCTAGTTGTTGTTGTTAGAGTGTAGAACTTCTGCTAGATGTTCTTTACACTTTTTGAATCTCAGATGTTCAAATTTTATTATTTGTGTAAAAGTGTGTGTGTGTGTGTGTGTGTGTGTGTGTGTGTGTGTGTGTGCGTTTGTGTGTGTATTCCAGGACCAAAAATAACTGAGTAAAGACTGGGAGACACTCAAATCTGAACTTTGCAGACATAATATGATGAATGCAAATTTATCCTCTCTACTAAAGAAAACATCTTAAAACATTTACACTATAGTATAACAACTATAACAACAGAAATCATCTGGGAGTCCTCTCTTTGGTAAATAAAAGTATATGTGTGTTTACCCGTGGTATGTTGTGGGCGCTGTTGATGATCTGTGTGAACGCTTGTTGTATGAGCTCCCAGCAGCTCTGCAGTGAAGGTTCGAATGCAATTTTGGGCTCCTCTAGTCTTAACTTCACCAGTAACACTGGACGCTGTGTGTACTGCAGCTCATTGAAACACTCCCCAAAATCATTACCATCCTGCCAGAAACACACACACACACAAAAACACACACATTTAACATGCACAGTATTGACTGCAAAATCTGTTTGGTTGAAACAAGTTCAAATCAGCTATAAAATGTCTAATTTATACACTAGTGATCTCACATCAGTTGAATTCTATATACAGAGGTCTTGGGTCAGTATTGATACTTTTATTGGTACTTTTATTCAACAAGGATGCATAAAATTTATCAAAAACAGCAGCAAAAGCAGAACATTAATAATATTTCAAGATTTATATTTCAAATAAATGCTGTTCTTCTAACTTTCTGTTCATCAAAGAAACCTGGGGGGAAAAAACACATCCACACTTTTAGCAAATAAGCATATTAGAATGATTTGTGAAGGATCATGTGCCACAGGAATCAGGAATCACAGGAATTAATTAAATGTTAAAATGTATTAAAATAGAAAACAGCTATTTTAAATAGTATTTTTGATCAAATAAATGCAGCCTTGGTGAACATAAGACTCTTTTTTCAAAAACATAAATCTTACTGACCTCAAACTTTTGAATGGTAGTATAAATACAGTAATAATTAGGCAAATGAACTGTATTAATTGGTAGAAGAAATGTTGGATGTATATTATTAAGAACTGTTTATTAATGAATGTAATTATTTATTAAGCACTTGTGTCTGTGCCATAAGATACACAAGACAGTATGCTAGAGTGATTTTTAAATAACTGTAAAATACACAATATATTAAACATCAACACAATAACTCTCAAAAAGCATGCATCCGCAAACAAACAGACGTGTACAGTACATATATACCCATAAACGCATGCACATGCTAAGCAACTAGGCTGTATAATGTGAAGAGAGCATCGGTATGATAAAACATATCAGTAGCTGCGTTTACATGGACCCTAATAATCCGACTGTAAGCACAGTTGGAATAAAAAAAAAAAGTCACATGTAACCACATCAATCGGAATGAATTGGCCAAATCAATGATGTAAACACTTGATTGGACTGAAGTGAAAACTGAAACATAGAAATGGGGTAATGACGTATGATGCATGAAACAAGCTGTTTAACAGAATATAGTGTTAATCTAAAATTCTCCTTCCACTCATCGTTTGTGAAGTGCTGCAGGAAAACGGTTTCCCGCAAGTCCTTGCTTCAGACTCTCATGTGCAGACACCTTGTTTTGGGTGTAGGAAATTATTTCATTCCAAATGAAACAAAAGGTGCACATGTAAACGTAACAAGTGTCTCTGGTTGCAGTACCTGATGTAACTGGAAAAACTGCAGCAAATCCTGCAGTGATGCGACCACCAGACTGCGCAGCTGCAGTGACATCAGCGCAGCCACACAGTAGAAGAGTTTTTGTGCTTTTACCGGGGCGATGCTTGCTTTCTTCGGCACCAGTGGCAACCACGAGTCTTTAAAGGTCATAAAAAGAGAAGCACAGCGGGGCAGCCAGCTACACAAAACACACACACAAAAACACAGACAAACAACAGAGGAAAACAGGTGATATGCTGTTTAAAAAAATATATTATAAAACCAATTTTATTCTTTTTCATTTTAATTTTATCTTTTGGCCAGATCTCGAAATTCACTTCTTGAGATGGTATGTTCATGATTACAGTTAACCAATTTGATTTATTTCCTGTGCTTAAAAGTGTAAGATATTCTCAAATGTCTTAATCTTCAAAAGTTAAAGAAGTCATCTTATTGTATAAAAATTCTGTAATAAAAGGGTCTGTTTTTGAGAGGTAAAATATGATGGATAGAAATGAAAGTTTCACACAAAGCTATTATTAAAGGTGCCGTAGAACGTGTTTTCAAAATATGTAATAGGAGTTTCTTTCCCCAGGCCATCAGGCTCCTGAACTCATAACCTGCCTCTTAACTTCTTCATGTCTTCACTTAATATGCACTTTATCAGTAAGATAATTCATAATTCACTACCTCACATTGACATACTGAAAGTGTTAACCTGTTTGCACTTTTGCCTCTTGTACATTCCTGTGTATCTTAATATTTAAGACTACAGTATAATGCACATATNTAATATAACCCTCAAAATGGATCTTTACAAAGTGTTCGTCATGCAGCATGTCTAATCGCATAAGTATGGTATTTATTTGGATGTTTACATTTGATTCTAAACGAGTTTGATAGTGCTCCGTGGCTAAAGCTAACATTACACACTGTTGGAGAGATTTATAAAGAATGAAGTTGTGTTTATGAATTATACAGACTGCAAGTGTTTAAAAATGAAAATAGCGACGGCTCTTGTCTCCGTGAATACAGTAAGAAACGATGGTAACTTTAACCACATTTAACAGTACATTAGCAACATGCTAACGAAACATTTAGAAAGACAATTTACAAATATCACTAAAAATATCATGTTATCATGGATCATGTCAGTTATTATTGCTCCATCTGCCATTTTTCGCTGTTGTCCTTGCTTGCTTACCTGCATAAAGTCTGTTGATTCGGCTGTGCAGCTCCAGACGTTAATACTGCCTTGTGTAATGCCTTGAACATGAGCTTGCATATGCAAATATTGGGGGCATACATATTAATGATCCCGACTGTTACGTAACAGTCGGTGTTATGTTGAGATTCGCCTGTTCTTCGGAGGTCTTTTAAACAAATGAGATTTATATAAGAAGGAGGAAACAATGGTGTTTGAGACTCACTGTATGTCATTTCCATGTACTGAACTCTTGTTATTCAACTCTGCCAAGGTAAATTCAATTTTTAATTCTATGGCACCTTTAAGGTTTAGGAAACTTGTAATATAGTACACCAGTCAATCACAAAGTTTACTTGTTACTGACTGATTCAGTCAGTCCATTCAGTGAAGGATTCGTCAAATTGCAATTCACACTACCTGCAGTACATCTTCTAAACACTTCACACTGACTGTTGCTGTAGCGCCACTGACGCCCTGCGTGTTAAAGCAGGTCCAGATTGCTCTTTATTTCCCCATTGTTCAAACCCTCATTCAAGAGTTTAAAAGCTTGTATTGTGTGCGAGTGTCTAGGTGGTTTGAGGAGACCATGGATACAGAGTTGAGAACAAAGGTAGCCAAGACGAAGAGAACTATTTAAACAACAACACACTTGTCCGCACACAACGCTGACCTTATTCAAACGTACGTTTACCACAGTCCAGTAAATGTTCAGTATATCCCCATGAGAGCATCAGGACATTGCTATGACTAATTGATAAAACAGACAAACATCAATAGTTCATCAATAGGTTAACAGTTCATGTTGTATTTTCTTATCTGTAATTTGTTGTGTTTAATTCCAAGTAATAAAGATTAGTGTTGTTTCTGAATGAATAAGTGTGTTTAAATGAATGACTCAAAAGACTCACTCATAAAGATAAGAGTGAGTTGTTTTGCCACTGAAAGAATCAGTGTTTTTGAACAAAACAGTTGAGTCAATGATTCGATTCACTTACTCATAAAGAAAAGTCACCTGTTTGTTCCTGTGTTATTATAGTATCATTAATATGCTATTTTTATAATAGTATATTAATATTTTTGAATAATTTTTCAATGTTTGAATAATTTGAATTAGTTTTTATTTTTACATTTTATTTTTATAGTAATTTTTTGTGTTTTTGTCTTTTTTAAAATATGTCTAATATAGTCTTAATTAATTTTTCAAATATTAATTTTATTTGAAGTAACGAAAAGGTTTTTTAATGGTTTTAATTTTAGTTAATGATAATAACCCTGGTTTGTTAATTCCAGAATGAATCAGTGTTGATGAACAAATTGTTGAATGAACGATTCAGATTACCCACTCATAAAGGCAAGTCATGTGTTTGTTCGTTCCCGAATTTGTTGCACGAATCGGTTGAATGAATGATTCAAATGACAAGTAACTTGTCGCTACCTACTACAGTTTCAATGTAACCTGCAAAAAGAAACAATAAAAAATCCCCACCACTAACAAACAGACCGACAGTCCATCTGAAACAAGCACAGACAAGAGAAGCGATGCTGACTGTGAAAAGTTATATTGCCACTTTTAGAAACACTGCTCGACCAATCAGATTCGAGAAGCGGAACTAACAATTGTATTAAGTTCTATAATTACAGCTTCCTGGATGTCCAGCTCTTCCATTGAGATGTAATTATAGAGCTGGATTCAGGTGACTACAGTGACAGGTTTACAGAGAACATGAGAATGAAACCTACAGACAGTAAATATATCATGTGTCTCGGTACGACTTCTCAATCTGTACTGTTTCCGTTACTGTCCACGGCAGGATGTTACTTAAACCAGACCTCACAAAAAAAAAAACAGACACAGGCCTGGTGATGTTCTGGTTTTCACTTGTTCAGAACAGATATATACATACACAGAAAGTCTCTTACCTGTTAAGCAGTTCATCTTGTGTGTCCTGGCACTGTCGCCGCACCAGCTCCTCAAACTCCGCTGGCAAGAGCGGAAGATCAGCTGAGAGCAGGTCATCCAAACGCACAAACCGCAGAGACGAGAAACTACAAATGAAACATATAATGATTTTATAAATCATAAACGGGATCATAACGATTAAGACCATGATGAAGGGATCAGAGATGCCGACCTGCTCATCCAGAGATCCTGTATGTGGAGCAGCATAGGGTTCACGGTGTAGAGGTTTTCCGTCTGCCAGATGTGAGCTTCCCGGTAGCTCTCGGACCAGGGAACTGGTGCACGAATTACACGGGACGGGAACGGCCGGGGAACAGCAGAAATTGATAGACGCTCCCGCTCGGCTGGATCTAGCAGGATATAATCGACTGCAAAAAAGAAAGAGATTACGATTAAGATTACGATTTTGTTTACGATTTTTTTAATGTTGTTTATATGTTTTTATGCTTTAAGACAAGCCATGTGCAAATTCATAAGTCAACACCACTGCTGAGTATTTTCTCCTTAAAACTGCAGCGAACCAAAGACAATCTCAAAAACGTGTACATATAGCGTCGTCGCGCTTTGGGTGACCCGAGTTTGAGTCCCGGCTCATGGACCTTTCCCGATCCCATCCCCCCTCTCTCCCCACTTCTCTTCCTGTCTGCTTACTGTCCTATCATAATGAAGGCAAAAATAAATCTTGTAAAAAAAAAAAAGTGGTTTGAAATTGCTGATGTTTCTGATGTCATAAACTACCTTGTAACCAATCATGTCAACATGTGATCATCAATAAGTGGATCTCTGAGCTGGTGTGTGAGTGTAGGCGGGGCTAATTTGCATATTCATAGAACCACGTATACTAAATTAGGCAAGGGTGTAGAGTTACATTCAAGCTATTTTAAGGAATGAAGATTTTTTTTTAAAGGAAAAAAATGTTTATTTATTCATTTTGGTGAAGATAAATTTTAACGGTTAAAATTACTGACTACAGGGGGACTTTAAACTTATTTAAAGTGACATAAATGAGGAAATAAGTCACACTAAAAAGACAGTAACATAAATTAAATGCCAGAATAGTGTTGTTAAAAATGTTGATATTTCGATACGTATCGATACTGAAATATCTGAAACGGTTCCAAAACTCCTTTTCTGCAGTATTGATACACCGATACCAGCTGCGTGTTCTCACTCTCTCTTTGACGGCAAATTGACACACACCCGCCTCCTGTCACTCACTCGTCTCATTACCTCCGGTTGAATAGTGTTTGTATTGCACATAATTGTACTCATTCCTGCAGGTTTCACAGGAGCTTGAGAGTGCAAAATTGAGTTCTTAAATGGACAAATACACACAAAATGATGTGCTAGTATTCAGGTAAACAGTCAGTTTGGGAATGTGAAAAGAAAACGCATGCTTTGTAACAGTATACTGCAGGGCTTTTCAAAGTAGTTTCATTCGAGGGCCTGATTATCAAATCAAAAAGTTGAGGAGGGCCGGAAGGGGGGGGACTTATTGGTCAAAATTATTTCATTAATTAATTGGCTTAAATGAAAATATCATCACAGTGAGACTTGGTAACCACAGGTAAACTCACTACCACTGTCAAATTATATTATATTATGATATGTCATTTAGGTCTATAAAAACACCTAAACACAGGTAAAAACTATACTCACCTTCACANCGAGGGCCTGATTGGGGGGGGACTTATTGGTCAAAATTATTTCATTAATTAATTGGCTTAAATGAAAATATCATCACAGTGAGACTTGGTAACCACAGGTAAACTCACTACCACTGTCAAATTATATTATATTATGATATGTCATTTAGGTCTATAAAAACACCTAAACACAGGTAAAAACTATACTCACCTTCACAAAGAAATGAATTATATATTCCCCTACCCACCTAATAAATATATTGCAATATAAATGGCTATTACATAGTTTTCAATATAAATATTCCACATTTTCACAAACCATGGTAATTTACTACAGTTTATTCATGGTAAAAGTTTGTGTGTTAGTGTAGTGATTTTGGGATTTAAAAGTCTTCTATCTTCATTCATGGCACGTTTCTCCTATTTTCCTCATCAGTCTTGTTGGGAATGTTGAGGCTGTTTCATCCGATTTAAAACTAGTTTAATCATTGAGGGATTTGTAGTTTGTAACCGAGAGATGTCTGTCGAATTGAAACACTTCTTATTACATGTCGCAACGCTGTTTAATAATGGTGACCGCGAATAAACGCATCTCCTTTAAGCTTTTGTTCTGTTATCCACTGGGCCGTGCTGCGAAGTTCAAAGTAAACTAGTGAAATGCCTGAAAACAGCATTTGTTCTGTATTTGTCGTTAATGACCGAGAAACAACTACAGATGATTCAGTGACAGAGCGGTCCGAACGAATCCAAATCTTTTCAGATTGTTATGTTTGGCCAATTCACGGAAAAGTATCGAGACAAAACAATGATTAATTCATGTATGATAGGTATCGCTGGTTCCGTCAACAGAAATACGGGACACACATAATAACTGCAGAAATATTCGCACGGAAAACGTTTCTCAGGTCAGTCGGAGGAGCGTGCATGGTACGAACAGTGTGTATGCGCAGCTGCATGCACCACTGCGGCCACGATATCTAACCAAATTTAGCCACACCGCCAGGAAAAGAGGAGGAGGGAGATTGGGGTGCCACTGAACAGATGAATATGATTGGCGGGCTGGATTTGTTGACGAGCCCTGGTATACTGGATTCGTGCAGTTATTTATAGCTGTACTGTACATCATCTGCTCTAGGTGGTGTCATGTGTCATACCGATGCTCTTGCGGAGGCTGAACTCATAGTCTCTCTGGATCTCCTCCAGGAGATCCTCCAGCATCCTCTGCATCTTGCGCTCATCACCTTGGAAACGGCTGGGTACCAGCTTCAGGATACCGGTGATCTGCTCTGGTGGGTGGGGGGCTAACATGTGGCCGTAAATACCCTCAGTGATATAGTAAACATACCTCTGAGAGAGAAAGAGAAGAGAAAGAATATAAACTGACGGATGGATAGATAGAAGGATAACCAGATGGAGGATAGATTAGAAACTTATTAAAACATTTTTTTTTTTTTTATGATTTCTTGAGCAGCAAATCAGCATATTAGAATGATTTCTGAAGGATCATGTGACACTGAGCAACTTGTAGTTTTATGTTTCACAAGCTAGAAAGCCAAAAGTTACAATGTAGCTTTAAAGGGTTAGTTCACCCAAAAATGAAAATAATGTTATTCATTATTCACCCTCATGGCGTTCCACACCCGTAAGACCTTCGTTCATTTTCGGAACGCAAATTAAGATATTTTTGTTGAAATCAGATGGCTCAGTGAGGCCTGCATAGCCAGCAATGACATTTCCTCTCTCAAGATCCATTAATGTACTTAAAACATATTTAAATCAGTTCATGTGTGTACAGTGGTTCAATATTAATATTATAAAGCAACGAGAATATTTTTGGTGGACCAAAAAAAAACAAAATAATGACTTATATAGTGACGGCCGATTTCAAAACACTGCTTCAGGAAGATTCGGAGATTAATGAATCATGAGGGTGATGAGGGTGAGTAATAAATGACAGAATTTTCATTTTTGGGTGAACTAACCCTTTAAGGAACGGAAATCGATCAGAAGAATAAAAGTGTGATTTAAAAATCCCATGAAACCATCAACATTGCTTGGATGGATTTTGCTAATACTGACCTCTAAATCTTTCTCTGTAGGCTCCATCTGGTTCCTTTGACTTTTTGTTTCTTCATGCTTCATAATTTCAAGTTGCTCTTTCGGTGTCAAAGGGCGTCTTCTAGGAATGATGGGTATATTGTTTGTTAATGTTAAAAAGACAGTTCCTGCTGTAAATATTACAACAAACACACACACATGCACTAAAGCTCTGCTGTGTGTGAGAGAGAGAACTTTTACCTCTGTGCTCGGGTCGTAGGTTGTCGCCTCCTCACAACTGGAGCATCACTGCAGACTTAAACGTGAAGTTAAGATGGGACTCACTGAGAGCGTGTGTGTGTGTGCGTTTTTGTGACATATCAGGACACAAATGTGTATATTGACATGGGTATGACATAGGTATTACAAGTAGAGGGTGACATTACCCCATGTCCCCACTTTTCAAAAGGCTTATAAATCATACAGAATGAGTTTTTGTGAGAAAGTAAAAGTGTGCACAGTTTCCTGTGATGGTTAGGTTTAGGTGTAGGGGGATAGAAAATACGGTTTGTACAGTCTAAAAACCATTACGCCTATGGAATGTCCCCACGATTCACAAAAACAAACGTGTGTGTGTACAATACCGGTCAAAAGTTTGGAAAAAGTTTCTTCTGCTTACCAGGACTGCATTTATTTGATCAAAAATACAGTAATATTGTGAAATGTCTTCATTACTCCAGTCTTCAGTGTCACATGACCTTTCAGAAATCATTCTAATATGCTGATTTGCTGCTCAATTACTAGTGTTCCTCAATTATTAATAATGGTTCTTTTTACTATCAAGTTTTTGCTGCTTAATATTTTTGTGGAACCTTTTTTTTTCAGGATTCTTTGATGAATAGAAAGTTCAACGAACAGCATTTATTTGTCATAGAAATCTTTTGTAACATTATAAATGTCTTTACCGTCACTTTTGATCATTTCAATCCATCCTTGCGGAATAAAAGTATTATTATTGCATCAAGGTTTCCACAAAAATATGAAGCATCACAACTGTTTTCAACATTGATAATAATCAGAAATGTTTTTTGAGCAGCAAATCATCATGTTAGAATGATTTCTGAAGGATCATGTGACACTGAAGACTGGAGTAATGATGCTGAAAATTCAGCTTTGCATCACAGGAATAAATTACATTTTTAAATATTTTACAATATTTTTACATTTTGACCAGTATGTATGTGCATATTTAAGCATAACTGAGTGTGTGTAAGTGTATGTTATGTTTTTTAAGGATACACGGAGTTGGAGGACATTGAAGCGAGTGACGTCTGCGGTGCAGATGTTGGATTTTCAGGTTTTGTCCTCTCGGGCTGTAGTTGTTCCCAATGGACTCGCAGGGAGTTCTGTGGTGCCGCAGCTCTTTATAGGGAACTGCAAGAGTCCGTGAGTGATTCTGCAGGATGGGCGGGTATTGACTGTTAAGGAGATAAATCTGTAAGAGAACAGAGAGCAAATTAGGATGAGCAGAAAAAATCATGAGATTGACATTGAGGCACTTTACACACACACCTGATACAGGTCAGAGGGATTCTGGGATGCGGGTAGGGGCGGCAGACTAGTGAGACTCCCAGTGCATCCAACATCATGTCTTGAGTTAGCATTCATCTACAAGGAAAACAAGTATACAAGAACATTTTAAAGCACACACTTTGATATAAAAAAGAAAACTGCATTCATTCTGAGTCAAGAGGTCAGTGTGTTTCACAGTATGCAGTATGTAGTGTAAAACACAGTACATTATGTTGTACACTACACAGAATGCTGTCTAGTTAGGGAGCGCACTATGATGTCTAGGTAGCAGCGTACTAGCTTTTGAGACACCGACCGTTTGAATGTATTAACAGCCAGTACAAGTACATAAAAAACATCACATATTAGTTATAGTTATATATAAGTCTGAAAACTTTACATAATGAGTGAATTACCATAGATATACTTCAGTAATGTTCACTTCTTTACTTAAACGGGACACTTTCAACGTCTGAGGTAAGAAGGTTTCGTTGGCGTTCATCAATAAAACAATGTTTTTCTCCACATAAACGTCTTACCTTCAGTCTTTCATCATATAATCCGACATAAATCGCGTCCACAGAAAATATTTGACCAGATCAAAGCGCCTCACAGCCGTTAAACGTGCACGAGCCGCTTGTCTGTCACCGGTTGTCAATATAAGTGTTTGTTCACGCGCAGTGGTGACAGCTATCACTACCATCAGTAAACAATAGCATTTATGAAGCTGTTTGCGTAAAATAATACATTACTAGTAAAATAAATAATATTTATAAAATGATTAAGTTACTGTACAGCCATTAAAACAACTGTCAAAAGTTTTCAAATAATAATATTACAGTTATTCATTGTAGTTGTAATGCCGCATTGTAAACACACAGTGTCGCTGTTTCACCGATCGTCACTGTAAAACACTTTAATAAAAACATTGGTCATTTGTAGATAGATTTGCATTACAAATGGTTTTTTGTTGCTGTTATCTGTTGCATAATATTATTGTTCTCTGAACAGAAAAAATACAAACTTTATTTCACTGGAAGAGAGAAAAATATCTGGCCCACATATAGGTAGTGGACCCCTGTGGGGAGTTTGAGTCCCTTCATAATAAAAGTCACTATAAGTTGCCTCTCCTTGTCCTGATTTAGATCTAATTATAGACATCTTTAAAGAGCAGAAACAATGCACTTTTTTGGCACTGTGTATTATATATATATATATATATTAACACACACACATATATCTTTATGTGTGTGTGTTTTGAGGTCACGCTGTTAAACTCTCAGAATAAATAACCACAGAACTGGCAAAGGACCCGAGAGCAGACAAGAGCCATTCATCACCAGACCTCTATACAGAGCAATCACCTATAGTAAAGTCTGCATTATTTAAGAGGGAGAAAGAGAGGTAAACCCAACTGTCCTGTCCGATTTTCCAGTTTCTGTCCTCTCAGCAGTTATTCTGTATTGCACACCTTAAATCGCCTGCATTCAGCTGAAAAACACTTCACTTCTTCACAGATTTCTTTACATACTTTCACTTACGCAAAAGGTCATCAGGAGAAGTGATCAGACACTAGTGAGTGATCCAGCACACGCAGATCAACTAACTCCAGCGCTGTCAGCATCAAATAAACATGACTTCTGTGTTTACTGCTTTCACATGTCTAAACAAGGACTCAGTCGAGCTCCACAACTAGATTACAGACTGAGACTGGACTAGATTACAGCAGAGATTACGCTGGATCACACATGCCTATCAAGAAGACAATGAGCCTGACATTCTGGGACAATTGAGCCAGTCAGGATTACACTACCGCTCAAACGTTTGGGATAATTAAGATGTTTTAATGTTTTTGAAAGAAGTCTTGTATGCTCACTGCATTTATTTGATCAAATATACAGTAAAAATGGCAATATTGGGAAATATTATTACAATTTAAAATAGCTGTTTTGTATGTGGATATGTAATTTATTCCTGTGATCAAAGCTGAATTTTCAGCATCATTACTCCAGTCTTCAGGGTCACATGATCCTTCAGAATCAATGTTTCTTGAGCAGCAAATCTGCATATTAGAATGATTTCTGAAGGATCATGTGACACTGAAGACTGGAGTAAAGATGCTGAAAATTCAGCTTTGCATCGCAGGAATAAATTACATTTTAAATTATATTACAATAAAAAACAGATCTTTTAAATTGTAATAATATTTCATAATTTTTGACATTTTTATTGTACTTTATGCAGTCTTGGTGAGCATAAGAGTCAAAAACATTTAACCCTCTGGTGCTCTTCTGTCATTTTTGACCGAAAAATTTTAAGGTTTTTTTATATATAATTTTTTGTTTGCTTCATTGGAATGGTATGGAACTTGGTAAAGGTTTTGGTACTTGCTATATGAAAAAAAAATAAAAATAATCATGGGCATGATTCGAAAAGGTTAAATGGTTCCTTGTGTTTCTCGCGGTCAAAAATTAGCGCATTGGAAATGAATCGGAGATGAATTTCATCTAGTGAAAACTTTTGGTACTGCAGCTAAACAAAATCTTACTGAAAGCTCATTTTTTGTGATATTAAGCTCAAATTTGAACTTGTTTAGATTTATGGCTTTGATATTCTTGCAGTTTTAGAGTAAAACGAGTTTTTGAAAATATATATTTCAGATCAAAATTGAAAATAGTATTTTTGTGCACTTTTCATAACAATAAATGTAAAATTCTGTAACTTTTTTTAAGTTAAAGTTTTTCAAACTTTTTTCACTTAATAATTTGCAAAGTGTCGTCTTTGAAAAGAGATCAAAATTAAGTCCGTGCTCTAAAGAAATCAAAATTTTATTTTCATGTTCAGGTCTATGCTCAAAAAGTGAATAAATGGATTATAACTACAGCGTAAATATAATTTAGTAACATAAAATCCCCTAAAAATTCAAAATATTAAATGAAAAACATTATTGAACTAAAATACAGTACATTCATTTAATTGAAATAAAAAAAAAGGTCATTTTTGACCGACACGTGAAGAACACATGAGGGTTAAAAATCCCAAACTTCTGAACGATACATGCAATAAAGTCTAAATAAATGTCAAAACTGCAGGTCATTATAATGCATGATATAAAAACTCAAAGCAAAGCATCTGATCCATGAACTATGGGACTTTTAGTGAACAAAATAACATTCAGCACATCCTTAAAGTCAAACTGAAACCATCAGCAATCCATTTAAATTTCATCTGTTTTTATGAGTGAAAGAGGACATGCATGAGAAAAATATATGTTGATTTAATATGTTGGGAATTTATTGGGGTTGAAAAATAAGAGGGATTTGAAAGATAAGTTGTTTCAGAGGCAGAGCAAGTACAAAGACTAACATTTTGTGCTTTGGAATAATGTGGAACATGTAATCAGTAAGACCAGGAGCATGCAAGAAAGGGTTGATTTTATTTATTGACCCATAAAACTGA
Source organism: Anabarilius grahami (assembly GCA_003731715.1). Lineage (NCBI taxonomy): Eukaryota > Metazoa > Chordata > Actinopteri > Cypriniformes > Xenocyprididae > Anabarilius > Anabarilius grahami. Next base: position 1,817,762 of record RJVU01075378.1, read on the forward strand.
TTTTTCACATTCTCACAGTCATCACAGCTCATCTACAGCTTATATCACATCACAGCTAAACCCAGATTTCTGTATATAACCTGTTAAAACGTAATATTTTGTGCATGGAACTTGATAACACATCAGTTCTGGAAATAGAAATGGTTATGAGTGGGAGAGACGGAGCAAGAGAGAGAGAGAGAGAGAGAGAGAGAGAGAGAGAGAAAGCATGTAATTAGATGACTAAAGACTTAATTGTCTTTCATCTATAAAGACATTTAGAACACTCTGCTGTTCTAGCATGCAAATACAAAAAGACACATTCCCTCGCTCGCTCTCTCTCATCCCTTTTCATGAAGTCAGCGAATCAGACACTCATTGTAACCGCGATACACTAATAGCTTTAAGTGATTTCTTAACTGCTCTCTCAGGACAGATGCCTCCAGAGCTATTACACTGCATCAGACTATGTGTATCCGTGTGCATTTGAGTGATATTTAGACTTTAACTGCTTTATTAAAGAGGTACACTTTCATCCCAAACCTTCGAGATCCCAGAACTGAAAGTTTGCAGCGTTTAAGGGATCGTTTACCTGAAAATGAAATTCTGTCATCATTTACTCATCCTCATGTCGTTCCAAACCCGCATGACTTTGGTTTTCATCTGTGGGACATAAAACAAGATGTTTTAAAGAATGTTCATGCAGCTTTGTAATATGCACTAAAAGTCACTGTCAAAGACAGCACAAAACTACCATAAAAAGTAGTTTCGCAGAAGAGAGAAAGTCATAGAGGTTTGGAACAAGGTGAATGATAAGAGAATAGCGCAGTTAAACTTGTTTCATAAGAGCAAAACAGTCCATAATAACTGTTCAAAATGGTTTGCTTTTGTATGTTTCCCAGCATTTTCTCTATAGTGATGTGATCATGAAATTTTACAATTTTAACTTATTAACTACTTATCCCAAAAACATTATGAATGATGCAATGATGAATCAAAATATTGAATGCAAGTATAATACCAATATGTTTTAGTTTTATTGCAAAACATTAAAAACAGTGTAATTTTAGTATAAATGAGATACTACTATACATTTACATTTACCAGACGCTTTTATCCAAAGCGACTTACATTGCATTATACTATACATTTGTATCTGAGTATGTGCAATCCCTGGGATCGAACCCATGACCTTGGCATTGCTAGTGCCACGCTCTAACCACTGAGCTACAGGAAAGCTACATACACTCTCAGAAATAAAAGTACATAATTGTACCTTTAGGGGTACAATGGTACAAAGGTACAAATTTGTACCCTTGTGATTTGTACCTTAAGAGACCAGTTTTGTACTTTTGGTGACAATTTTGTACCTTTATTTAACAGTACAAAAATTGACCCTTCAAAAAGGGAACAAAATTGGCTTTGACAGCGTAAAATCGTTGACTATAATGAGATTTATATATTTTACACTCACACACGCTGAATTAAAATCAGAATTTATTCAATCCTTTTCATTTTCACATTTTACAACATTTCATTTTAAACACATTTTTAAACAGTCCATATGAGTCCATCTTGCTGGGTGTTAAAAATGAAAACTGAAGCAGTGTTAAAGTTAATGAGATAATTGATTGATGATTGAGTGATGATTGACAATTAGTGGAGACACCTGATGATAATAAGCAGAATCACTGAAGAAACAACAAGAGAAAAAGAGAGAGACACAACAACTACAACTGACTTCCAGCCATTAAACATTATTACACTTATTATTAACCAGTTTGATTTGATTTCTGTCATACATCAACAAAAGTTCTTACTGAGAATTAACAGATGTTTAGATGTTAATGTTTTAATGAAAGTTTAGTTTGAAGTCACCATGATGGTGAAAAGCATTTCCTTTAGTTGGGCTCTTGACTCTATTTATTAACATTAATTTATCTTTGGCTGCTCCAACTTTGTGTTCATAGAGCACATTTGTTATGGCCAGAGAAACTGTGATCTGAGCTGTGTTTCCCAAAAGTGCTGTGAACCAAAATTGATCAATTTAGGTTTACAATACTTTGGGAAGCACAGTCATAATGGTTGTGTTTTCTCATTGTGAAATGGCCAGATTCATTGGTGACATCCAGTATTATCTCGTGATATAGGTGTTATATTATTTCTTTATAGTAAATCTCTGTTACCGCTTGAGATCCAGCAGAGCATTTATAATCTTAAGTTTTTTTTTTTAAACACACACAGACATCAAGAATCAGCATATGACCCTCAACAATGGTGACAATCAAACAAAGTGCTTCATGTTGCAGTGCATGATGGGAGCCGCCAATCAAAACTCATCCATGGCTCCCATCATGCATTGCTGCATGAATAAATTATGCAGCTGAATTGTCCTGATAGATTGTTCATGTTTGGTTTTATTTTTCTGTTGTTTAGTAGCTTGTTGACAGTAGCTTGTTTTGTGATGTTCAGAGTTGATCTGTTTGTCAGTATTTTGTATTTATTTATCGTCACCGTTCTTGAGAATCATATGCTGATTCTTGATGTCTGTGTGTGTTTAAACACTGAAGATTCAGTGCATAATGTATTAATCTTTAAAAAAAGAAAAAAAAGGTCATACTGTTGTTGGATCTCAAGCTGTGAAGTCACAGGACTACAATCATTAATACTAAAGCTACACATCAAGCACACACACTCTAAAAAATGCTGGGTTAAAAAAACCCAAGCTGGGTAAAATATGGACAAACCCAGCAGGTTGGGTTAAAAGGCACCTATTATGCCCTCTTTCACATGATGTAATATAAGTCTCTGGTCTGGTCAAGTTTCAGCTTAAAATACCCCACAAATTTGCCCCTATTTGGGGGTGAGCAAAAACACGCCTTTTACTATATTACTATATTGCTGGCTAAAAAAATAAATCCAAAATTAGTTGAAAAAAATGGCTGGGTGAAAACAACCCAATCCCTGGTTTTGTCCATATTTAACCCAGCAGTTTTTAGAGTGCAGTCACAGATTTAGACTCTAAACAACATCAGGCCGTCACATGATGATAAAATCATCATCAAATTATATTGTGACCAGGTCCTATTTTCTCTGACCATAACAAATGTGCTTTACAAACACAAAGTTGGAGCAGCCAGAGAAAAATTAATAATAAAAGGTAAAGAGTCAAGAGCTCAACTAAAGCAAACGCTGACCTCTTTCATGGTGACTTGAAATGAAACATTCCATAAAACATTAATTAACACCTTTTTTCTCTCTTTCCTTCAGTGATTCTGCTTATTAACATCAGGTGTCTCCACTAATTGTCAATCATCACTCAATCATCAATCAATTATCTCATTAACTTTAACACTGCTTCAGTGTTACTTTTAACACCCGGCAAGATGGACTCATATGGAATGTTTAAAAATGTGTTTAAAATGAAATGTTGTAAAATGTGAAAATGAAAAGGATTGAATAAATTCTGATTTTAATTCAGCATGTATGTGTGTGTAAAATATATAAATCTCATTATAGTCAACGATTGTACACTGTCAAAGCCAATTTTGTACCCTTTTTTAAGGGTCAATTTTTGTACTGTTAAATAAAGGTACAAAACTGGTCTCTTAAGGTACAAATCTGTACCTTTGAGGGTACAGCCCCAGTGACAAGCTATTGTACCCCTAAAGGTATACAATTATGTACTTTTTTTTCTGAGAGTGTAGTTTTTAATATTCTGAATTTGTTTCTATTTTTATTTTTTCAGATTGTTTTCATGTTTTGTTCAAGTTTTAGTAATGTTTTATTAATATTTATTTCAGTTTTAGTACATGAAAAATTTGAAATGTTTACTTGCAAACAAGCTGAAATACAAATTTATTTATTTTTTGATTTTTTTAACATTTTAAATGTTTATTTTATTTCAAGTAACACTATTTTCAAGCAATTTTTTATGGTTTGATTTTAGTTTTAGCAAGGATGCATTAAATTGATAAAAAAAAAAGTGACAATAAAGAGATTTATAATGTTACAAAATATTTCTATTTCAAATAAATGCTGTTCTTTTGACCTTTCTATTCATCAAAGAATCCTGAAAAAAAAATACTACTGTTTCCACAAAAATATGAACTGTTTTCAACATTGATAATAATCATAAATGTTTCTTCAGCAGTAAATCATCATATTAGAATGATTTCTGAAGGATCATGTGACACTAAAGACTGGAGTAATGATGCTGAAAATTCAGCTTTGCCTCTTTTTTTTTGTGCTAAATTATAATAATATTTGTCAACATCAGTTTTTACTGTATATTTGATCCAAAAAAAATGCACCCTTGGTGAGCAGAATAGACTTCTTTCAAAAAAAAAATCTTGTTTGAAAACTTTCAAACATACATTTATAAGTAGTTTAGAGAATGTATATCTAAAGAAAAAAATGAATGTGATTTTTTACATCCGTTAGCATATGAGTCTTGCTTCAGACGCAGAGGTCCCGAGTTCAAATCCCAGACAAGCCCCCAATTACGTTCCAGTTGAGCTCAGTGGTGCAGGGGCCGCAAAGAGACAAACAAGCAGTAGTTTCACACAGACTTTAGGTCAGAACAGGCACATTCACGAGTAACTTGATAATGACATGAAATATTAACACACCCACATACCCCGTCCCCCCAACACACACGCATCGAATATTAATGCAGCATCCTTTCCTTGCAGATTGGATGTAAACATGCATGTCGTGTATGACACATGATCTTCCCTGCTGAGACGTGACGCTTTTCTTCAAGGAGTTGAAAACTGTCGTCTCTATTTGTCTCTCTCTCTCGGAGCTCACTTATGGTCACTGAGTAAATTTAAGTAGTGATACATGGTAAGTGCTTTCCGTTAATTACGGCAGCATGTGTGTGTGTGTGTGTGTACGAGCGATGGAAAACTCATTAATGGGGCAGTTAATATTTGATGTGGGTTCTGGCGGTTTGGTTTACGGGCTGAGTGGGTCGTTGTGGTGATGAGGAGGGTGAGAAAGGGATGCCGTCGCCGTGGTCGCCCAGTGAAAGTGAGAGAGGGGTGAAACAGAGGAGATGATCAGAGGTGCAGCAGTTTCATTAAGAGAGAAATGGAAAAACGCGTCTGTGGCCAGATACCTCCGCGTGTGTGTGTGTGTGTGTGTGTGTGTGTGTGTGTACAGGTTTGGCTATACTTGTGAGGGACAAATGTCCTCACTTATATAGTGAAATAGTATGACAACTGACTTGTGAGGACATTTTACTGGTGCTCACTAGTTAAAAAGGCTTAAAAATCATCCAAAACATCTAGTGTTTCTGTGATGGGTAGGTTTAGGGGTAGGGGGTGGGTTAGGCCATATTGGGTTAGGAAAATATCATTATAATATCATCAACCTGATATAAAATCAATGGAAGTCTATGCAATATCCTCATTACTGTAGTGAAACAAATGTGTGTGTGTGGGAAAGGACGAGTATGTATTTATTCTACGTCATTTTATCCTTACAAAGCATTGATCTTATGTCCGTTATTTTCATGTCTAATACATATGAAGTAATGAAATAAATTCAGGTCAATATGTAATATACTGTTCCTGTGCATTTATTTACTTATTTTGTAAGTAGCTATGAAATCTTCAGGCTAATTTACAGTAATCTAGTTATAACTGCAAAATTAAGCATAGATTGACTGACTGTTCTGTATAATATATACAAATCTATATCTTATAAACAATATACACTACTGTTCAAAAGTTTAGGATAAGGTTCTTTTATGTTTTAAAAAAAGAAGTCTCTTATGCTCACCAAGGCTGATCAAAAATACAGTAAAAACAGTGAAATATTATTACAATTTAAACAACTGTTTTCTATGTGAAAATATTGTAAAATGTAATTTATTCCTGTGATAAAAAGCTGAATTTTCAGCATCATTACTCCAGTCTTCAGTGTCACATGATCCTTCAGAAATCATTCTAATATGCTGATCTGCTGCTCAAGAAACATTTATTTTTATTATCAATGTTGAAAACAGTTGTGCTGCTTCATATTTTTGTGGAAAACGTGAACTTTTTTAAGGATTCTTTGAGGAATAGAAAGTTCAAAATTACTTCACTTTTGATCAATTTAATGCGCCCTTGTTGAATTATATATAATAGCATGTTAATCAGTACTATGATATATCATAAGCACCATGGCATTTCCATCTGATATCACAGTACACTTTTGTCTCATATTCTTCCTCCAAATAACATTAATTACGTCTAAATTGGATTTGTTAATTAAAGTTTCTCTCTCCCAGAAGAAATCCCACAAGCCCCAGCATTTCTGCTCATTAATTTCCCTCCTGAAACAGACACTTATTCCACTCATTCAGGCAAAGGTCAGGAGGTCATTAGAGTCATTAACGCTAAGAGAAACGGGAAAGGTCTCCTTACGCAGAGCGTGACCTCTGACGGCGGCCCGTCCTGTCCTCATGCTGCCTGAAATCCAAGAATCGCTCAGCCCTTGACCTTGTCTCTCTCACACACACACACACACACACACACACACACACTTTAAGAGCTGTCAACCCTGTAAAACTCTACATTGATAATAAAAGAGTGCGAGAGAGAAATAGAGAGAGAGAGTTAAAGGTCTTTAAAAGCTCGCAGCGCTCCCGGTTTCCTCTCGGGAACGACAGTCCTAATGCAGGATGACTGCACTCTTTCTGTAAAGGAACGACAGACGCACTGAATGAAGAGAAGAGTCATCTGATGCTGAGTTATAGTGACTTGTGTAAAAGACAGACAGAAAAAGCAATGAAGAGAAGAAATTGTATAAACTGAAAAGCATAATAGAGCTCAATAGAAAGGTTATGGGTTTCTAGAAAACACTAAAGTTAGCTATCTGATCTACTAAAAGTTAATAAAATACAAATTTTGACAAAATACAAATTGAAAATGTACAGTCTTAGGTGCTGTTTGTGTGTTTATTGGCCAGTTAACTTCCACATACAGTTGCTTACATAAACTGAAGGTAATAGTTCACCCAAAAATGAAACTTCTGCCATCATTTACTCACTCTCAAGTTATTCCAAACCTGTATGAGTTTCTTTCTTCTGTTGAACACAAAAGAAGATATTTTGAAGAATGTTGGTAATCAAACAGCTGACTGTAGCCATTGACTTCCATGGTATTTTCCCTACCCACATTCTTCAAAATATCTTCTGAATAAATATAAATGTATAGCTTATCAATCTTTTTTTCATCTTCAACCAAATTTTCATCTTCCATGTGTCATTTGTGTGAGGGATATGGATGTGAAGTAACTCTCTAAAGTGCTTTTATATTTTATATGGAGTGTTTATATGGAGCAAAACCCCATTCAAACACTCTAAAAAATGCTGGGTTAAAAACAACCCAAGTTGGGTTGAAAATGGACAAACCCAGCAAATGGGTTGTTTCAACCCAGCGATTGGGTTGTTTTAATCCAGCAGATGGTTGTTTAACCCAGTGTTTGGGTTGTTTTAACCCAGTGATTGGGTTGTTTTAACCCAGCAGATGGGTTGTTTAACCCAGCGATTGGGTTGTTTTAACCCAGCAGATGGGTTGTTTAACCCAGCGATTGGGTTGTTAGCGATTGGGTTGTTTTAACCCAGCAGATGGGTTGTTTAACCCAGCGATTGGGTTGTTTTAACTCAGCAGATGGGTTGTTTAACCCAGCAGATGGGTTGTTTAACCCAGCGATTGGGTTGTTTTAACTCAGCAGATGGGTTGTTTAACCCAGCGATTGGGTTGTTTTAACCCAGTGATTGGGTTGTTTTAACTCAGCAGATGGGTTGTTTAACCCAGCAAATGGGTTGTTTAACCCAGCAGTTGGGTTGTTTTAACTCAGCAGATGGGTTGTTTAACCCAGCGATTGGGTTGTTTTTTCACACTTGATGGGTGCTCCATTAAATCTTCGTCCTCAGTTAGGAACCTGGGTGTGCTCTTTGATACCAATCTTTCATTTGAAAGTCATGTTTCTAGTATCTGTAAAACCGCCTTCTTCCATCTAAAAAATATATCTAAATTACGACATATGCTCTCAATGACAAATGCGGAACAGTTGGTTCATGCATTCATGACCTCAAGACTAGATTACTGTAACGCTCTACTGGGTGGTTGTTCTGCTCGGCTTTTAAACAGACTACAGTTGGTCCAAAATGCGGCAGCTAGAGTTCTTACTAGAACCAGAAAGTATGACCATATTAGCCCAGTTCTGTCAACATTACATTGGCTCCCTATTAAACATCGTATAGATTTTAAAATCTTGCTACTTACCTATAAAGCTCTAAATGGTTTAGCTCCCCAATATCTAAGCGAGCTCTTGGTGCATTATAGTCCTTCACGTTTATTGCGATCTCAGAATTCAGGCCAGTTGATAATACCCAGAATATCAAAATCAACCGAAGGCGGCAGATCCTTTTCCTATTTAGCACCTAAACTCTGGAACAATCTTCCTAGCATTGTTCGGGAAGCAGACACACTCTGTCAGTTTAAATCTAGACTAAAAACACATCTCTTTGCTCTTGCATACACATAACACATTATCAATACATAAACATTTTTTCAAATCCGTTAAAGGATTGTTACGCTGCAATAATTAGGTCGGCCGGAACCGAGAACATTTCCTATAACACTAGATATACCTGTAGATCAGAATAAGAATGGCATCTACGCTAATATCAGTCTCTCTGCTTATCCTGAGGTTTGCCGGGTGCTGGACCCAGGCCGTATCCAGATCAGATGGAGAACCTGTGCCTGGACCTGACTACAACGTGGCCCAGGAGACAATGGGCCTACAGATCCAGTGCTGGCTGCATCTATAATTCAGATTTTTTATCTCCGTATCCGCTTACATATATTTATATATAATGTATTTTTAATCCCTATAATAAAATTGTATAATTCAGATTTTGATCTCCATATCCATTTACATATATTATATATATCTTCCAAGGGGTTTTTTCCCTCCTAGGACTTTTTTCCCAGTGTTACCACACTGGGTTTTTCTCCTAGGGGGTTTTTTCCACCCCTGGGAGTCAGCCGACATTGGCTTAATGTAGCACCATCTTGTATATGTTACATATTACCACGCTTGCTTGTACAGCTTATTTTTAACCACTTATCTTTTTTCTGTGCTTCTAATATGTAAAGCTGCTTTGAAACAATTACCAATTGTAAAAAGCGCTATATAAATAAATTTGACTTTTAACTCAGCAGATGGGTTGTTTAACCCAGCGATTGGGTTGTTTTAACCCAGCAGATGGGTTGTTTAACCCAGCGGTAGGGTTGTTTTAACCCAGTGATTGGGTTGTTTTAACTCAGCAGATGGGTTGTTTAACCCAGCAAATGGGTTGTTTAACCCAGCAGTTGGGTTGTTTTAACTCAGCAGATGGGTTGTTTAACCCAGCAGTTGGGTTGTTTTAACCCAGCGAATGAGTTGTTTTAAGCGGTTGGGTTGTTTTAACCCAGCAAATGGGTTGTTTTAACCCCGCGAATGGGTTGTTTTAATTAACTTAACTATTGTTTAAAAATGACTGTATTGCTTGCTTAAAATGAACCCAAAATATGTTTAATAAATGAACATTAATAAATTTCATAAATAATAATTAAACAATAAACATTTATTAATTTGCTTATTAATAATTGTTCACCTTTTGATTATTATTGTTGCCTCTAGTAATTATGTGTCTGATTTTTTATTTCCAACCTATTTTGGGTTAATTTTAAGCCAGACATATAGTAATTTTTAAACAATAGTTGGGTTAAATAAAACTGCCCAGCAGGTTGGTCAAACATTTAACCCAACCGCTGGGTTAAAACAACACAATTGCTGGGTTTGTCCATTTTCAACCCAACTTGAGTTATTTCTAACCCAGAGTGTACTCTAAGTGCATTACAGTACACGAGTCAATGTAATAATATGTGGTAAACGAAAACATTGATTTAAAATTGATTTTAAACAATTTTATGCTCTTGTCTTCATTGTGACACCTGTATTTGTGTCATAGTATGTAAAGAACAGTGAGTGTGTTTGTGTTTGAGCATCAGCTGTGTGAACTATGGGCTGGAGCAGCTGTCACTCATTCCCCTGGTGACGGCGCTTCAGACGTGTAATCATGATGATCGTCATCCAGTCTGCAGCGATTCAGAGGCTTTAGATCGGTTATTAAGTAATAACTTCATACACACTGATGGGTAACACCAGGTCATGTTACACAGCCAGACACAAACAGCCCCATTCAAACATATACAGATCAGGGAATCACACTTTCTCTCTGCCGTTAGCAAAATAAAGCCTTTATTTGCGAAATTTACTTATTACTTATTTACTTAACAACTTTTAAATAGAAGGAGCTGACTTTAAAGCCTGTACTATATCCAATAAAACTCATCAGTGCATGTTTTATGTTACAGTTACCAGAAATAAGTCCCTTGAAATATGTCTCTCATATTTTCATGAATTTGTAAGCCTGATCTTATAACGTTAATCTCCATATTTTGCCAGCTGAACCACATAATGAACCATCATTATTTTTTAATTTCAGGCCATATGCTGTGAAAAACTGAAACATGCAAACACATAGACAAGCAAAAACAAGACAAAAAACAAAAACAAATGTAGCACAATGAGGAAATGAAATCTATAAACTTATTGGCTGTGTATTTAAATGAAAGCAGGCAAAATAAGCAGTATGTTCATTATACAGTCAACAACTTCGAATCAAAATTGAAAATGTTTCATTACTTGGAAATGAAGTGTGTGTGTGTTTCCATGTTATATCAGTTTATGACGCATGAAATATCAGGAGATGACTTCAGGGTCTTGTTTATTTATTTATGAACTCTTATAGAGGTGTATCTCTGTCTGTCTGGAGAGATTGAGATTGTCTGACAGTAAAGGTGCTCTATCTGAAGGTGCTCATCTCCTCCAAACTTTCAGATTTATGCTTTATGACAAGGTAGGAGGACGAAGAGACGGTCAGTGTGTGTGTGTTAGTCCTGTCAAAGCTTGTTTTGTTTATTTGTGTTGCATTGTGAGATGACAGTGTCCTGCAAGATGTCAGACAGTTAACCGGAGGTATATATATATGTTGTTTCAAAGATACAAACAGTAGAATAAAGAACAGATGTGGGCCTAACACACACACACACACAAATGAACAAATACAAACAAAAAGTAAATGCTAACAAAATAAAAACCTACTACATATCGAATTAAGAAAGAAAATATCTTTTTCAGTGGGATGTTATTTCCTTTCAACTGTAGGGTTAGCTCTGTATTGAGAAAATTCTTATTAAATGTAAAATTGTTTCTAA